>JABXWE010030532.1:0-17032 GCA_014611495.1 Limonius californicus
CCCCCCCCCCCCCATACTGTAGTTTATGTGTGTTCAAACAGATATATAAGAAAGTTAGGTGTGTAAACAGCGACACAATGACAAATAATATTTAAGTTGTCGCTGATGCAGTACCCGATTTAATTAGTGATTTTTATTGGAAAAGAATTTCATCATAAACTTTTAACCAATGGATTTATGTAGCGGAACAGCACAACTATAACGTGCTCACATGCTCTAACTTTTCTGCTTTTTTATTGTTTTTTTTTCTATTAATCATCTCTACCCAATGTAACAGCAAGCAATTAGCAAGTTGCTTATTTTAAATCGAATGAAAGATGTTTTTTCTCGTTCTACTTGTAGGTTATGATTATTTGAGCACAACGTGCAATTATCATTTCTATACATTTTTGTATTTTGGGGGTTGAAATTGTATTGTATTGAGTAGTTGCGGTGGGGGCACAAAAATAAATTGTATTCAAATTTTCAGGATTAAGGAATAAAAAGTGCATATTAAGGGACGAAAGAACTGCATTTGAAGCCATACATTGCCTGTGATATGTTTAAATGGAATTGTACTTAAGGGTATAAAATATTATTCACTTAGATTGAAGCTTTTTATGGCGCCGTAGAACATTTCAAGGGGGTTTTAACCTGTTCGGAAAGAATGCAGAAAGGAAGTCTTACAATGAAATACATTATTTCCAATTATTCCACTGTCATAATTTTATCACCTAATTAATTTTTGACGGGATGTAAGTAATGTACTCTGTAAACATGCGTAACTGCTAACGAATCATGTATATTTTTATTGTTTTCGAGTAAGATCCGTTTGAATGCTTCTCCGGAAAATTCCATTTAATAACGAACACGAACAAATCGATCCTACCAGTACTAATGTCCGAATCGTATGGATTTACCAAGTAAGCATGACATTCAGCTGTTACACTTTTAAAGCCAAATTCGGGAAATTGAGTATGTATTTGCAAAGTGCATCATTTCCTCAAACATTTCTTTAGTAAAGGATGGTTTTTCTTTATTTGCAAGCATGAGATTAGCAGATTCCCAAAGTTCGCTAATACATTTTGTACTTCTAGTCTAGCGTGTGGAGACGCTATGACAACACCAATATGAGGAAGATTTTCTAGAACCACATTGGTCACGGCGAGCCATCTTTCGTTCAGAAGTCGAACTTGCTCCTCCAATCCTTCCATCATCAATTTCTTTGGACTATTTCGTAACGTACTCTTTCATCAGGTGCTAAGTCAGTAGCATGAAAATTAGTAAATTGCATTGGTTTTATCTAGACGTAGGCAGCATAGGCCCGGTTATTATTAGCGTAGAATTTGGTGTAAGGAGCACGGATTTAATATAACGAAGATCTTTTAACACACACTTTCGTAACAACCGCAGTGGTAGCATTTTCTTTAATTATGGTTTAATTTTCACGCGTTGTATGTGTTTGCACTTTACTCCTTTTACTTATAAAGGAAAAATTCGAGAAACCGATTATTGATTTTATTTGAGAGTCCCATTCCAATCCCAGTAAATATACGTAAAGCCAATTATATTATGAATGAAAAGTAGTATTTTTTGACTGAATATATTTATAGCCCTTTTGATTTGTTTTATTCAAAAAACAACTTCTCCAATACTACTTCTTGAATTTATTCAATCGAATATATATTTTAACTGATAAGTTCCATGTAGTCGAAAAATCTTTTTTTTTTGTGAGCATAGCATAATTTTAGACTCAAATACAGATTGTTTTACCTATCTTGAAGGTAACTGTAATATACTGTAAAGAGACTGGGGTTGATTTAGTTTAAAACACCCTACACTATATCGTTTTCCAAAATCTAGTACATATTTATATATCATTAATCATGCCGGACACCTTGAGCCCTTAAAAATTTGATGTTTTAAGCATTGTTGTCACGCTTTTTGGGATTTCTAATTATGGCAATGAAGAAGATATTACTGCGTTTGATTCAGCGCCCACAACTTTGCAGATTTCTCGCATAAACCGAAATATTAGGGGTTATCAAAATCTAGTACCAATGGTGTTGGTTTCATATCCACAAGGGATTTTTTGAAAGCTAAGCATGCGGGTATGTAAAAAGGAACCATCGAAAATTATTAAAAATTTCGACAAGATTTATGTAACTTCATAAACCACGTTAACCGTAGCAATTTGCGGACAGGAGGCGTTTGCATGCGACACCGAATCCGCGAGCATTCACGCTAAAACATTAATTAAGACGAAGCTGCCAGCTTTTCAAGGTGCTCGTTGTGTTTCTAAAGTTACTGAAGAAAAATGCTGCATTAATTCAGTTGCTCGTTGTTCGGAGGTTTTGAATTTCCACTTCTCTTCGAACGCGACGTCACTTACAGAATGCTAAGTTGTTTTTGAAGAAGGCTCCTTAATTAGGACTTTTTTCTGAATAGCGAAATTTTATTAATTTTTTTTTAAGTGCGTACACACTTCTTCTGAGTGCACATATTGTCGTTTACGTCTCGCGACCTATTTCAAATATGAAATATATTACCAAAAATTGTAATTTTGGAAGTGGCAAAAGTCTCCAGGCCCCGGAGCACGCTGTCGGGGGTATAAATTCGTGGCTTCATGGCAAAATCTGTTTCAGACACGTCCTGACTGAAATAAAACGAACTTGAGACGAAGGTCGGCAGTTCATTTGATCAGTAATCGTTCCGCGCATTTGGCAACAATGCGGTCATCAACCCACGCGTTGAAGAAGAAGAGGACCGTCGATCGGAACTTCAGACACGGCTTGACAAACTCAATAGAAGCCAAAGCCATTCATTGTTTGCGATTCGTGACCACAAGTTTTAATTTCGCATTCCGCAAATAAAACTTTCTAAACGTTTAATAAAAAGTCGCCCCTCGCGAAAAGCTCTCTTGTTCTGGTAACAATAACGGTTTACAAATTGATACGGTTTTGTTTG
This sequence comes from Limonius californicus, assembly GCA_014611495.1. Classification (NCBI taxonomy): domain Eukaryota; kingdom Metazoa; phylum Arthropoda; class Insecta; order Coleoptera; family Elateridae; genus Limonius; species Limonius californicus. Next base: position 2,947 of record JABXWE010030532.1, read on the forward strand.
TATTTTCCCCTGAAAGAACTTGAAGCATTCTCTATAATCGGATTACACTTTTTGTTGTTCTTAAAGACTGGCATATTTAATTAAAAGTCCCGAATGTTTTCGTAAAACAAGCTCAGGTGATTTGCATGGCGGTTCCTTTTGAATATTCGATGAAATTCCAAACTTTAATCACCTTTGTGTCTTACATTATGGATTCAGTTTCAAGACGGGAAAACTTCAATGAATGAAGAAGGCAAGACGTGCCAGCGAGGAAAAATAAACTTCCCCAAACAACTAGAGGCGCCATTGTTCGAAATAAAAACCCCTAACCATACAAGAAAATAAAAACATAAATTGTACTATTAAAATCGTTGAAATTGTTGCTTGCAGATTTGTATGAAACATGATAAATATGTGCATATTTGAACAGATTAAGATGCAAATTATCTCTTTAATAAGAACTAAATTCAGATCAAGCAGATTTTAGAAAATATGAATAAATCATTTGTTATACCAATAAATTAACTTAAAATATTCATTAAATGTTTAAAATTACACAAACATTTAAAAGATTTTAGCAAATACAAATATTCTTGATGCCAAGAACAATTATATTACTATCGATGTGATCTGAATTATATCAAAATTTCAGTGAAATATCATTCAGCATAATAGTAAATTGACGGGCAACTTTTATTGAACTAAATCAACCCTTGGGTTAGGTTCTACCCTTTGGCAAATTCTCTTATAAATACTATATTACCAAATATTAACTGATTTTGCTCATTATCAATATTACATCCTAGTATGCTTTTTGTAGGGTATTAATGGTATTGCGGGTAGTGCTTTACAGTTCGAATTAATATTCTGTAATTTTCAAATCCTTATTCGTAAACATTTGACTATCATAACCTTATTTCATTTAATATGAAGTTTTCTGGAGATGTAAGTTATGCGCTTTGTACATACGCGTGACTGCTAACTAATTACGATATTGTTTTGGTAATGCCAGATATGGGCAGCTTGTGTTCTCATAATATTATATAGGGTGTCCCTAAATTGCCTTAAAAGCTTTAGGTAAATTTTTTCTACAACCGATATAGGCCTCAAAATTGCAAACAGGAACTTCCTATCGCGCTTAGTTTCCTCATACGAGCCAGTTAAAGAATCTGAAACTTGGCAACACTGTTGAAGCTACTTAGAAAAAACTAAAATCAGTAGGCCAACAGTTGAAATGTTTAAAATAAAAATTAGGATACAGTGCTTTGTGAAAAAATAACTTATTTCCCAGAACATGTTCAAAATTTCCGCTACCAACTTCACGGCATTTGACTGCCTTTGTAACGATGGCCTGTTAGACACGCTGGAGCATTGCTTCATTAACGGTTGCTGCTGCTTCACGAATACGAAGTACCTACTAGCTCTTCTTCATTTTCAATTGGCGTTACATACACCATGTTTTCACCACAAGAAGAAATCCAGTAGTGTTAAATCTGAGCTTCTTGCAGGCCAGACCACTGCACTTTCGCGGCCGATCCATTTTCTTGGATAAAATTCCCTAAGACAGTTTCTCGTTCTCGCCGCATAATGGGATGACGCCCCGTCTAACTGCATCCCCATATCGCGGCGAACCAATAAAGGGATCATCATCATCATCATCATAGTAGCCCATGTTCGTTCACTGCAGGACATGGGCCTCCCCCAGACTGTTTCATCTCTGTCTGCCATCCTGTCTTGTGCTCACTTCCGCGGCCGATCCATTTTCTTGGATAAAATTCCCTAAGCCAGTATCTCGTTCTCGCCGCATAATGGGATGGCGCCCCGTCTAACTGCATCCCCATATCGCGGCGAACCAATAAAGGGATCATCATTATCATCATAGTAGCCCATGTTCGTTCACTGCAGGACATAGGCCTCCCCCAGACTGTTCCATCTTTGTCTGCCATCCTGTCTTGTGCTCTTCTGATCCAATCCCCGCCAATGAAGCATCCTATGTCGTCGACCCATCTCGTCGGTGGTCGTCCTTGCAGTCCTTTACTAGTCCTTGGTATCCACTGTATTACCTTTTTGGTCCATTTTCCATAAAGGGATATCTTCTAACAATGTTGGGAGTTCGTCGTTTAGAAAATTCAAGTAATTGTTAGCATTCAATCGCTGAGGTAGTACAAAAGGACCTACCAATTTGTGATCTATAATTCCTGCCCATACATTGACCGAAAACCTAACTTGATAATTCCCATCATGCATGGAGTGGAGATTTTCATGGGCCCAAATATGTTGATTGTGGGAGTTAAAAGTGCCATTTCGTGTAAAAGTGGCTCCATCTCCATAAAATATTATTTACAAATTTTGGGTTTTTATGGTAGGGATAAAGGCCATCATCCTTTGTGATCTTGTGAACAGTGATTTTTGATGCACCAACAACTCTAGAAACAGCACGCACATTAATACTTGGCTCTTCAGTTACCAGATTAAGAACCTCCTCTTCTAAGTTATTATCGCTAACAGTTCTTGGTCGACCTCTATCCCAGTTTTGAACAGGAAGTATATTTCCGGTTTCTCGAAATCTGTGATTTGCAGCTCGAATTACTACGTGGCTTGGAGGTCTTCTATTAGGAAAATGCTGAGCGTAAACCCTAGCAGCCTCATTGCAGTTTCCCTCACATTCCGCAAGAATCCAAATCATATATCCACGTACTCGTTTATAGCATACGCCATAATGATGGGCAAGACACAAGTGAACTCAATAACACGAATTAAAGGCGAATTTAATGCAGAATTCGTAATGTCAATTCAAAATTGATTTACTTGACACACGTGTCAAAACGCAAACAACAGATTTTCGAAATTTTTATCACAATGCCTATACACCATTGTTTACCTGAAGGTTTTAATGCAATTTAGGGACACCCTGTATACTGTAAACCAGTCTGGCCTCGGTGGTCTAGTGGGTAGCGTACTTGCCTATAGACCCACGCGGCACGGGTTCGGTTCTGGTTGAGATTGGTGAGATTTTTCTGACGAAGAAAAGTCTGCGCCTTCTGTCAGATAAGAAGAAAATCTGTAGGTCCTGTACCACTGCGATGTGTGGCACGTTAAAAATTCCTACTGGGGTTAGAACCACCCCAGATAGGCAAAATTAATAGTAAGGGTAAGTAAGCCATTGGTGGCTTCAGTGCGTAGAAATGCTTGGAGCACCGAGTCCTTGATCTCGCTCTTTCAAAGTACAATACAATACAATACTGTAAACCTAATAATTTTTTACTTGTATTGAAAACTATATTACTGTAATAAATACAGCTATATATTATTATGTGTCTTATGTATTGAGGATCGACTGAACAGATCCTTGGCAGTTGGAAGGGATACGGAATTACCATGTAGTTTTACGAACCCGCTGAAAACATCTGCTTCTGGTCACAAGTTTCAATTTTTATCTTCGTTTTAACTAAAATTTATGACGAGTGAAAAACTCTTCTTTAAATTGAAGAAAACCATAACGTAATAAGATGCGCAAACAGTTTGCAGTAAAGTTGTCAATGCTATGGGTAAGACGTGATGCAAATTATAATGTTGAAATACTTACTGTGACTCGTACATCACATATACGTACACCTTTGAAAGAGACTGTATAGGAAATGTCCAAAACTGTTCGCCAGTAATTCATCAAAGTAGAAGTTATTATAAGAATGACCTAAATCCTTTTGAAATTGCCGTTCGGACAAGATAATTCATCCGATTGGAATTACGGATAAATATAACTTTTGTTCTCATCAATCCCCGGTTGATCATGTCAAAACTGTCACGTCGTGTTTGGAGATGTTCGGTTTTTGTCTAATCGTGTCACAGCATTTCTTATTTCGGTCGTTAAATTCAGCAACTAATTCGAGACGTCACTGTAAATTCTTCTCGTTTCCGTTTATTTGCGTATATTTTTGTCCCGAAGTTTGTTGTCTACGTTCCGGCGGTCTGTTTTTTCGTACCTTTATCTCGTCAGGAAATTTCAAAGTAGTTCGTTACTTCTATTTTCGTAATGTAAGCATCCTCCAATTGAATATTTTACTTGATGTTTACTCTGTTTTCAGACTCGGAGTTTAATTTTCTTGAAAGTTCTGGGAGATAATTTTCAGACCTAATTTTAAATACGGAATTTGTGAGAGAAAAGTTTCAGTTTGCCTGCTGCTTCTTCTGAACAAACGAATAAATTGCAAGCATGTTATAGGTGGTTATCTAATTTTCTCGTGCTGATTAGACTCTTAGGATTGCCTAATATTTATTTATTGGGAAGCAATGTTTCGGGGCAAATTATTTACGAGAACACTACAAAATATGGTCTTGATATTTGTGAGGGAACACGTTGGTGTTTCTTTGCTGCAATTTTTAGTAATATTTGGACCTATTCTTACAATTTAAATCATAGCTGTATTTGTGTTTTCAAATTTTATATAAAAGTATATAAAATCTGATGTAATTTCAATATTTCGCACAATACATTATTTTAACTTGCAACTCGAGAGTGTTAATGTCAAAGTTTGTATAGAACAGCCACAGGGGGGCAGAGTAAAATTCATAACATGGCCCAGGTGTATGTTGGATAGTGTATAGTTGAAAACAATGTTATCGTGGCGTGCACGGTCCCCATTATTGCCTGTGAGTCATTCCAATCACATTCTGTACCTACCCCAACACACCTCGGTCAACCCCGAAACGCCCTTACAGCAGAAACTGTTCACAGACCACATAACGTTGAGATTATTATTGCTCATATATCTTTAGCACCGATTTTTATGTGTGTCCACAGTTTTCTTCTTTGCTCGAGTTTTCGAATTTGATATAGGTAAGACTTATTTACCAACCTGAACCTGCGTGCTACCACAAGCAATCCAAAAAGATTCTTACGTATATATGTACGCAAGTATAGAGTCTCTCAAATACTCCTCCAAACATAAAACTTTATTAAAATCAAGCTAAGAACTGTTTTGCAAATGAAATTTCCCTTTTTACATAGACAATCAATACTGCAATACAGTCACGTTAGAATGGTGGTTGTCTATCTTAAATAATATTACTTAACAAGCGTCGCACGCGGTCGCTTATATTCTTATAATAGCCCGTCCGATTTTAGAAAAATATTAATTGTGATAGATAAGCTGCTGAAGAAATCTTGAATGGAAAACTAAAGCATAGCCGCTATGTTTATTAATCTCATATCATAACTTCATCCGTTTCAATTTCAACTTTGGCGCCTCTCTAAATGCAAACTGTTGGACCGGATTCTATGAGCAATTTTTTAATCAGCAGCAGGAGTTATTTAAATCTGAAAACCATAGTTACGAATGGTTTTTGAATCAAATGTTTTAGCAATAAGTTTTTCAAAATAGGACTGTAAATTGTGTGAGTGTATTAATTCCAGACTGCAACTTATCGTTTAAATATATAGAGATTTTAGAACAGCCCCGGCCGAGTTTTCTCCCATTTTGAACTATTACTGGAGTATTTACTGAATTTGGAATGGGAATAAAACAACATTTATCCGAAAGTCTATTTTTAGCAGCGTCTGTGGAATAATTACTTAACAAAAGTGCATATAAACATGTCCACAGTAATAAAGTACAAGAAACTAAATTATTCCCGAGAGCTGCTGACATTATCCACTGACTTTTTCGAGCAACTTTGGAATATTTTGATAATGTCCTGCTTGTTCTAAAACGGTTGGCGTATTGCGTAAACTTTAAATAGATTAACTAGTATAATTTGAGCTCTGTATATCTTATTCGACCCTTTTGTCGTATGTCTCTCAGGACCTTACTTCCCATCAAAGTATTGATGTTAGCAAATAATAGTGTGTTATATAAATTATTATGGCATATTTAACAGTCTTATTTTATCTGCTAATTGAAGTTGTACAAATGCTTTGGGAATGACTTATGTCGAAAGAATCTGTAATATTGTCAATATTAGTGGATATTCTGATTATCTTATACCATTAGAAGTAGGAATAGAATTTTTTTCTGTCGTGGTAGATCTGTGCAAAGGAAAAATTTTATATAATATAATTAACATTTATTAATGCTTGTAGATTTTTGTAGTTTTAGATTTTTATGCATATTTTATATCTTTTTGGCATTGGACGAAGGTTGCAAGTGAAAAATCCATAAAATTGTAATATGTTTTACATAATCCCGTATTATGTGTGATCCTATTTTGCGTATTTTTCTACAGGATCGTTTACGTCATTTCAACTGAAAACGTGTTGATTGAAATGAGATTTTTTTGAAAAACATCACAGTATTTTTTTTTAAATAGATTTAAATGAAATTCATAAATAGTATTTTTAAGTCCCATTTATATGTATACTTCAGGATTTGAAAACGCGTAAGGGCGTTAATAATTAATTAAAATAATTAACATTTTTAAGTGCATACAATCGTCTCCTTAGTGCTGGGTGTAGTAACCTTATGGAATATTTCGATGCAAAGCTATTATTTGAATTTGGATTAATAGAAATTGGAATTAATCTTAAGTTTGCGTTTCGCAACGTCTTAAAAAAATGACCAAACCAAAATTAAAAATAATGAAATAAATCTGAGAAAAGAGGCAATTTTCTACAGAATGCTGTTGTGTTTCTGCAATGGCGATTGAGTTTGTGTAATGCCGTAATTTTCAATAAGCAGTCCTAGTCCTACAGTATATTTGATCAGTGATTCATTCCGACTAACTGCATATAAGTTGGTCCCGTAATGCCATTTTCGCTCAAATACGATACATTTGCAAGAATGCAATATTTCCCCAAATTGTTTCCATTATTCGGAACGCTGTATAAATAGAGAGGGCTGGCAAATTAACTGAAACGAAATCTCGTATGTATACCGAATGCCCTCTTTACCGGATAAATTTCGCTAATCTTCCATTAATTTTCCGATCGAATCGAGGGACGCCCGGGTATTATTTTTCAAATTATATTTTGGTTCGTGTAATAACGTGAACGAGTTTTGAGTGTTATCGCGCACCGCGAAAAACCGCTAACATAAACAATAATCAGGGAACTAATACAAGGTGCGTGCCTAGTACTTCAAAAAGCCGCATTTCCACCGTGTTTGCTTGGATTATTTTCTGGAGCACGTTTCTCCGCATTTCCTCGATCGACGTCGCTACGGATTTCGGAAGGGAAGAGCCGCTCCGAAGACCTCCGAAAGGGTTTAAGTTTGTAACATTACACTGTAAAGTTTCTTGGTTGGATACCCGGTTCGCCGATAAGGCACGCTCTCACTTCTTGCCCGTTTATTTAAGACCGTATTATGCCGGTTTATTGGTTTATGATTTACTTCTCGCTTTCGGTAATTATAACTTTGCTATTTGTATCGTTCCATTATATGGGGCGGCGGCGGCGTCGTCGACGTCGGAGAGATTGCTCTTAAAACGCACATCGTGGAGAGATGGGCTATAAGTTTTCGACGTGAGGAAACTTGGAGCGTGGGCCGCCGCGCGTCTTAATTACGCCCTTGTCGAAAATCTCAAAGACTAACCCAACTTGCGGGAGAGACAGTGATAAGACAATTGGAGACGTCTCAGAGCCGGATATTAGGTCATTAACAACCGCCCGGGGACCTCTCTAGGTTTGGTTGTTTACCCTGCCCGATTATTCGCGCGAAATCGGGTCGCTGATAAAGGGGCTCGTTTTGTCACCCCCTGCACATCGATAACTAACTGATGGGATTGCTGCCGCGGTGTTATGCGAACGATAAAACAAATACTTGGGGCTTGCGACACGAAAACGTGGCCAGATGGCAAACTGCCCGTTCCGCTGGCGCTGACATTCCTAATTGAAAGCAGCCGTATAGTTTTGTTACCGAGGAGTTTGGAACGTCCGGGACAGTCAGACTGTCTCCAGACGGTTCAAATCAACCTTTTCATGCTCAATTGCCCTAATGTCAGTCTGTATTCACTGTGTAGTTTTAACGTCGGACGCAAACTCTATTAAAAGCTCCTTCGTTGTCCGCTGTTGGATCTGGGACAACTTTTAGAGTTTGCCTTACAATTTACAACTACTCACACGCTCTTTTTTCTTGTGTTGCAGACGTGTTACGAAATGGAACGGTATCTAAAAGACGAGCCCAAGATGCACCAGTCCTTAAAGAAGTTACCCTCCGACATGGACACGACGTGGCTTAAGATGGAGGTCGACTGCTTGGACGACTTCGGCGAACGGCATCTGGACTCGTTGAGCACGAGCTCGGCGAGTTCCACCTACTCCTGGGACAGCGCACTCTCGTGTGCCGTTCTGGTGAAACAGGAGCCGGTGGACGACGAGGAGGAGGACGACGACAACTACGAGGAACGCGTGAGGGTAGACACCGCCGACCCACTCCAGTTGCGGCTGGTGGACAGGAACTCCACGACGCTCACTCCACCTTCGAGTCCCGAATCCGGTCAGGGTCACAGCAACGGAAGTTCTAGTGCGGGCGAATTGGACGTTTTAAGAATGGGGGGAGTTTCCAGAAATACCATAGTGCGGGTTCGGGCCTCAGGACTTACCAGATACATTTCCGTTGTTCCTCGCGCAGCGGCCCCATCACCGGCGTCGCCCGCAGCTCCGACGGGAGCCAAGCACGCAAGAATCGACCATTCTCCCGACTCCAAAAGAAGGATACATAAGTGCCAATTCCTCGGATGTAAAAAAGTTTATACGAAGAGTTCACACCTAAAAGCGCATCAAAGGACTCATACGGGTGAGTTCAGTTTTAGGTCCGTCTAGTCGAATCGACTATAATAGTAACTGACAAGTAAACTCATTTTTTATCCATCTGTAGTTATTAACTTGCGGAACTTTACTATTGACGCAACAATGTTGATTAACTTGTAAATGGACTCGTAATCAAATTGGTGATTGGTTTGACAACATTATCCGTTTGATCTCTTACATGCATACGGTCCTTTAAAAAAAAACACGTTCACTATCAAATCTTTGAAAAGTTGTCATACGTTTATATAATCCAAAACATACGTTTAAATAAGCCAAGTAATATTCGCAGACATACCTATAAGACCAATGATTATTGCAAAAAAATAAACTAAATCTTGTGAAAAACTGCAGCGATTTACTTAAAATCATAAAAATCAAACAGTTACTTTTAAAAACTATAAAACTATATTTTACAGATTAATCCGTGTCTTCTTTTCTTCACACATAAATTATCTTTAATCCTTGGCATGCATCAATTCATTTTCCTGTATATCGCTAAGACAGCCTTTTCCTTCTTCTGTCTTCCAAAACGCATTCAAATATTTTTTAGACCATTAGAGTTGGAGTCAGTATTGAGAAGATGTAACAGAAATTGTATCTTTCCAATTGGCCGTTCACAAAAACTTCATCTCTTTTCTAATACATTCTTATACTTCGAACATATTCTACTGTAGATGTTTTCCGACGAAGTCTACTATTATTTTTTTCTACTTATCATATACATTTACACCTTAGGTTAGAACGTTTTCTATGATGATACTATAGATTCTTTTCATCTTCTCAATTTATTTTAACCACAGAGAATGCAACCCTTAGATGTCTTGTTGTTCTTGTCGCACTCCCTTGGTCTATATCTCATTGACTATTTTTGACGTTTAAAGGGCTCCTAAACTGACTTGGCGATTCAAAATTACACATTACTTTTTTATAAATCAATATAATATTCCTTTGCCTGCCCCTTCTGGGGATTGAAGGTGTTTACTTAAACCGAGAAATGTGTAATAGGCAATACTTATAATATACCAGAAAATAAATTGGTAATAGTCTCGGCATTATTCTGTTTGTGAGAAAATGACATAAATCTTATCATTTGACTTATGTGCATTGTGTTTTTAAAGGATGGCAGTTTGTAATAGGGTAAAAAAATGTAACTAAAGTGCGTCTGCATGTGTATATAATAAACGTAGGTTGATTTTGCCGTTTTTGCACTACTTTGGCAATTTTTAACATAAGTTTTTGTAGTTTTTCTGATTGTTTTTTTCACGTTATTACAATCGTACAAAAGAAAACGCTTATTTTAGTTAATTTGAAAGCATTTTAGCACGTCCTCTTTTTATGTATTGGCGCCACGGGAAGATGCAATAGTATTTCTATACCGCTGAATCTATTCATTTAGCGGTGTATTTTCGAGTGACGTCGGTTTCAGTATAAATAATGTAATTCTGCACGGCGGTGTCTGGAAAAGCATTTATCCATCTCGTCTCGAAGGATTATTAGGGTCAGTGTCCAATATCTAATATGCGGTGTGCGAGTCGCAATAAATGCGGTTCTGCGGTGCCCGCCGACGTTATTTATCAACCACTTTAATTACAGTAGCGGCTCTGGGAATAGTGTTTTGTCACATCCAGTCAACTAAAACATCGGACATAACTGCAGAGCTCGCATGCATCACGGTTACCGGATCTGTTCATAGCAGCCGCTATAATTACAGTCTTAATTGCATTTAGGAGAGGCAAGAACCGGCCGTTGGAGTATTCCCGAATGCGACCTCTAATTTTGCAATTCGCCAGCAGCTTAAATAATACGACCGACGCCGCCGAGTAGAAACGCAGAATCCGCAGAATTTTGAGCAGATTTCCGCTCGCGACTTGTAACACTTAATCCTTTATGAAACAGTTCTAAATTGCTCCATTTATTCAGCTACTAACAGTGTTTAATCCGCTTTGCATTACTCAATGTTTTGGTGTCTACAGCTTTAATCCGTGCGCAGAGATTACTTTGTGTTAAACACCGGGCATCTGCTACCGTCACGACGCCGCGTCCTCCTCGACGTTGTCGTGCGCTCGGGCACTTCGCCTCGAACCCGGACCCCCGGATTAATGCTCTTGTTCGATTAATAGCGTCGTGTTCATCCATCGAAGGTGTTTCTCGAATTAGACGATATGCGACTACGAGCTTTTAGGTGGCGCTAAATGTTGCACTTAATACAATTATTTAGCTTTGCTTCGTAGTTATTCGTCCGTCCCCTAATAATGCGCCGTTTCTATGGCAACGGGGGATGTTGGATGTCCCAGCTGGACTTCAAGACAGGAAGCCGGGGACGGGCGCTGTAATTAAAGACTACAGAAACTCGGCAATCGTTTTCGTCTTAATCGAATTATAACGTAATACAATGTAAGACAAAGTTTACTTCCATAAAACGTGTCTGCGTAATTAGCCTAACTTAAAGGGGAGACCTTTACTGTATTTACTTACAAGTAATTTTACCAAGAGCAGGAGTTCCCGAATGCCCGTTTATCGCTGCAACAAAAACAAACGTGAGGTGCTATTTTCCGTGCCGATTTTACGTAATTAGTTCATTACAATGTAACAAAGTAAACTTTCTTTATAAAATCTTTAGATCGTATTTGCGTGAGGAGAAATTGGATCTGAATACAGTTCCTCGAACTAACAATAAAACCCAAACAAGAGTTGCTGTCCAAATAAGTTGTTTCTATTCCAGCTGTCTTACAATATTTCAATGTACCTCCAACATATAATAATTTAGATTTATGTATTTATTATTATTTATTACTATAAAAATTGATATTTTTTGCTAACATTTATTTAATTATGCGATCACATCATGAATTATTTGTTCAATAATGTTATACCAAGCTTTTCATTAATGTGAGCTCAATTACTATAATTAAAATAAGCAAATGGCGTTACCTATTTCCAACATATCTGTTTTCCAATACGTTTAGAGTTTACGCGAAGATTCAAGATGGAAACGTTATATTGAACAACGTGACAGTGTTGATACGCTTTGATATTACTGTCTGTTACGGTTAGCAAAACGCCAGCATCATTCGGTTCCACGACGACGCGGTCTAAGCCCGAAGAGATGATTTTATAACTTTGTATTGTTTATTGCCTTTTTTGTAATTTAAACAGGATAAAATCCTATCCCCATCAATAAAAACTTAGTCTATATTAGGTCTTCAAAACCACAAAACTTTGGAGTGCTTCTGCTAAAATTAACAATAAAACTATATCTAAGAATAACATAACACAATCCAAGATCATTAATAGCAGTTGCGCAGATTGCTTCAGAACGATTTGCTCTACAATTATAATGGGGCTAAATTTCCCCAGCTTGTTGGGGGATCAAGTAAGTGAAAAACACTTTTGACAAACACATGTCCGAAAATAATCTATTTAAAAGTTCTATGGGAATACTAAAAAAGTACAAGTTACAGTAAATGTTCGAAATTCCATCCTTCTGCGAGGACAACCGCCATTAACTCATTCCAAAGAACGCTTATTCCCTAGAGCATTGCATATGATTAAAAGTTGTACACGTAAATCACCTCCAACATTTATCGACTAATTAGAAATTATACGAGACGTTTAGTTACAGAAACCCTGTCCGCGAGATCACGAATAAATCAGCTCTTTAAAAGAATTGACTGCCCAATCAGAGACACTAGATTACCTAATAACCATTCGGAACGGGTATACAGCTCCCTAGGGGTCACATAGATACACAACCACACACAGCTCAAATAACAACTTCGAAGCTCGGGAGTCAATATATAATCAGCTACACACAGCACCATTACTAAACACCCAGCTCTAATAATAAATTAGATGTAAATAAATTTTACAAGAAATTAAGAGCATTAGGTCAGTATATAGTTAGGTACGTACATGAACATTACTCAGTACATATCCCTAATGATAAAATAGGAACACGCAGCTTTAATAATATAGTAGAAACACACAACCACACAGCTCGAATAATAATGTACCAGTACACAATTTTTATATAAATTAGAAACATAAAAACTCGGGGACCTCGATGGGTAGTGGGAACACGCGCTGTCAGTCGAAATCACAGTGAAATGCGGCTCAATCGGCCGCGATGTTAAACCCCGTCGACCGTATTTCACTTAGTTAAGAGGGCCGACTCCAACCAACGAAGTGGTCTCTCTCTAACTAAACACTGTTTATATTTTTCTGTAATTGAAATGCAGGTATTATGAGATTATAAGCCAACACAATACTGTTGGACTTAAACTTCGACAGTAATCCCTAGTAACATAAACAGTATAAAAATTGTAAATTTTGAATCGGTTATTAATTAACTTGGAAACTGTAAATTATTAAATAAAAAATCGTAGCTAAAAGATGTACTTCTACTCTATAAACGTATATTGCAACATTTTATAAATATGTCTCGATTTTTTCAAAAAAAGAATACGAAGTAACCCTATTTTTTCAAAAAAGTAGATAGTTTGTAATTTTTTTTGGCCGATTGGTTAATTTTATACAAAACTTTGCAAAGTACGGACCTAAAGCAATCTTTCTAGAATGCGCTCAATTTTTTTCGGTTTGAAAATCGTTTTGCAATTAGTAACACCGATTTGAAGTAAAGCTGTTTTATAGGAAATTTCGAGTGGAGTCGACCCTCTTAAGTTTAGGCTGCATGTTGCTTGAATGGTTAATGTGTAAAGGACGCCCGCACCCCCCGCGGGGGGGGGCGGTAATGTGAATGGAAAAAAAAAGAAAAAAAAACAGAAACTCACCTAAATATGGAATTACGCGCAATTAATATTACTGAGAACACTAACAATAAAATAGGAACACACAGATCTAATATTAAAGCAGAATCACAGAAGTGTTTCTACCAATTAGGACCTTATCGTTCAGTATTTATTTATGTACACAGTCTTATTGCTGAGAATGCACATTTAATAATAGCTAAAATATAAATATACAAATGTAACAATAAATTAATGCACGGCTCGAATAATAACTTTGAAGCACACGGCACTACAAACGCCTCCAGTCAACTCGGTCTTCACTATTTAACCTCTTTACTTCTGCACTGTCCAATCACTACTAACTTTTGGGAAAAACATCTGTGTTTTAAAAGCGCTAGAAATACTAATTTTATATTGCAAAAAGAAATATTAATATGGAAAGATATAACTGAAAATTTTTTTTATTAGTCGTGTCTAATATTCGAACAACGTATATTTATAATTAACATGTTTGCGTAATTTTAATGTTATACGCTTACTAAAAATTAACTCATTACGTGTTACATTCGTTGACGTCCAAGGGTCTCATAGTGGGATAGGTTGAATAAAATATAAT
>JABXWE010030533.1:0-13047 GCA_014611495.1 Limonius californicus
CCCCCCCCCCCCCCCCCCCTGGCAACCGGTTTCGCATTACTTTAGGAGGGTGCGGGCATCCCTTACACACTAAACATTCATGCACCATGCACCGTAAACTTAACTAAGCAAAATGTGGTCGCCCGTCGGGATTCGAAACCTCAACAGTGTGGCGGGCCGCACTTGGGACTAGTTAAATTCCAACAATTTGAACTTTTTCATGTTATTTCAATAATAATTTTAGTTGTATTGGATTTCTGTCAGCAATAAACTTTGGGTAAAATGTTCGAAAGTGCACGCCTTATTTATCTTGGAAACGGCCGTTTCTTAACACGTGTTTATTTTTTGTAAAGGGTCTGTCCTTTACGAGTAGACCTCATTTATGAGGGCAACAATCATAAACTAAATATCCACTTTCATGTACAATGAATGGAATTATAAAACAACTACACATTCGATAGTTGAATGTTATAATTCCATATTTAAAATATTTGTTTGCAGCGTCTTTCTTTCAGCTATTTATTGCAGATAAATAGGGTAACAATATGACTTCGAATTAGTGACCTCAAGTAAGTAGGATACGATGGTCTTCTAGTTGGATAGCGCAGCCGCCTTTCCGCCTTCCACCAAAAATAAGCACCAAATCTGTTTTCCCGTTATTTGAACATATATTTACTTAAAAGTTAAATAAATTGACATCTTGATTTAGTATTATCATAAGTAGGCAACGTTGCTCAATTTAATTAAATTAAAGAAAATGTAATTGTGGTTTCCATAATCTATGAATGTTAAATTGCGTCAACCACCTTTAAGCGGGGACAACTTAGCTGACCCGCGCTGTATATACAGATACATCTGTTTTAGTTTTTGATATATTTACTAACAAAAGAGTCACACGGTATTGAAAATAGTTGCGTTAATAATCCCCATTACTTTGCTTTACGCTTAAATCAAATTATAGATCGCTTAACGTAGGCGAAAAAAAAAATTAGCAATCACTCATTCAGAACTCTTCAACTGAAGACGCAGTTAAATAAGTCTGAGAATTGAAGCGATTTCCTGTAGAGTATTTCCCAACAGAAACGCTTTCTACACAGCACAACAATCAATTTTACACCTTTCAGAAATTCGATCTCCACCAAAAATAATCCAATCAATTTGTATACAGTTTGGGATAATATCGAACTTGAACTTCCAACTTTATTATTAAATAATACAGTTTTCAGTTTTGAATCGAAAAGCAAATTTTCGTCGTACAAAAGAACTAAGTGATTAAATGCAACAGCGGCATCTATTATTTTCTTATTCAATTTCTTATTGATATTCTTCATGTTTAAATGTTTGGTAAAGATTAGATTCACGCAGTTACGGGTCATACAACTCGGCAGCACGTGCTGCAAGCTAAGTAGCAGAAGATAATTATCGTCCGCGGATTTTAAACCATCATTAGTCAATAACGGACTTTTGACCTACCAGCTGTTACTGAATGCAACGATCTCGAAGCAGTAAATAATAATCGATGTTGGTTTCCAGTAACTTTATAAATTACCATTGTTAAATGTCACAGATCTCTGCAAGATGACTAAATATCTTAACATACAGGGGTATCTCAGTAAATATACAGCTAACGTATTAAGTGGCTAAAACTGACACAAGACTTTTTAAACTATGGTGTCTAAGATGGCCATTTTTTTGTAATAATAGTTTAGATCATTTCTTATTTTTTAATGATAAACTCAATCACAATTGTTATAAATGGCAGGACACCTTTTTAGATATAATGGCTCATTTATCTGATCGATAATTGCAAACGGGTAATCGCTAGCAAATCGACAATTTAATTTATTGTCGTTAATTGTTATGAAGTTCTAATATAAGAGCTTAGCCAATTCAAAAAATAAGATTTTCAGATTGAACTACACTAAGTCAGTTATAATAAGTGGTATGTTTACTGTAGTGGATTATCTCCAAAATGACATGATCAAATATACTACAAAACAATTACAAAGGGTCAAACAATCCAAAAAACTACCACAGTAAAGAAGCTCCGCTGTTAAAAAAAATGTTGCTACCTGACTTCGTTCAATTTTCCAATAATTCCTTCCTGTGGTTGAATACTGGCACGTCTGTTTATTATTGACATTCACAACGTTTTGACACATTTTTAAAGAATTATCGGTAATAAGGTGTTCTACAAACTGCTGTAATGGAATTTGATAAGAAACACATGTATTAAGACTTCCGGAAAGCTTTCATGGTAGTAGCACCTGAAAGGGGCGGAGAGGAGGAAAAGCAAAATCTGAAAAATCGCGAGGGAGGGGGGGGCAGTATGGGAGGGACTAAGCTCCCGACACAGAAAATACTGGGAAGAAATCCCTAGACTGCGGTTTGTTTATGGATAACCCATCCAGAGCTAAATCGAAAGAGTTTCTGCAACTGAGCAGGAAACGAATAAGGAACGCAATTGGACTCATGGCGGGACATTGCGGCCTCAGTAAGTACCTTAACGCCATAGAAGTGGTAGAAATCCCCTCCTGCTGGTTTTTCAGGGTTGCAGATGGAACAATAGTACATATCTTATGCAATTTCCCAGGATTAGGAGCCAAGCCATACCAACACTACGGGTTGCACTTTCTGGTACCCGATGAGATAAAGGAAGCACCCATCACCACCATGCTCAACTTTTTTAGGGATGCAGAGCTGATGGAGTGGGTACATAGGGGGTACAATAATCCAATGAGCAGTACGGTGGGCTTGAATCACACCCTATAAGTACAATATTAATAATAAGAAAGTCTTGAAAAACTTGCAGTCTCCAAAACATTTAAGAATCGAATTATATCTTTTTGAAGGTTAGGTTGGGTTAATATATTCGGAATATAACTACGTACATGCGACAAGACCACAACAAAGGAACAAAATCGATATTAGATTACTTTTTGGTACACAAAAGACTATGGAGAGCAATAAAGGATGTAAGAGTAAAGCCGGAGATGGAGATAGGCAGCGACCACAATTTGCTAATATTGGAATGGAAATTAAAACAGGAAGAAGTCATAGAAGAACTAAAGAAGACAGTTCAAACAAAGATAAACAACCACAAACTTAAAAAGCAGGAAGTATGCGACAAATATAAAGAAATACTGGACACTAAAGCAATACCAGGAAGCACTATAATAGAAAGATGGGAAAGCCTTAAAAGGAGTTTAACGGACTCGGCAAAGGAAGCCTGCGGCACATCGAGAGTAAACAATAAATACGTAAAGAAAACACCATGGCGGACAGAGGATATTAAGAAAATAGTAAAGGAAAAGAAAAATAAATGGAGAAAATACATCCAGACAAGAAACCCCGAGAACTATAAGAAATATAGAAATATAAGAACAACCGCCAAAGAAAGTATGAAGGAAGCAAAAAAGAAAAGTTTTGCGTACAATTTGGAAATACTATGAAAAACGCATATTCGGACAATCAAAAACTATTCTATGGAATAATTAAGCAGATGAGACAAAAAAAGAAGTGATAATTAAGAATATTAAAGATGAACAATGTAGATTATTGAATGATGAAAAAGAAATAATGGAAAGATGGAGAAGATACTTTATGACACTTCTGAAAGGGGGAGATTTGAAACAAGATAAGATAATATAAAACACAAAAGATCAAGATAATATAAGAAATGAAGTAATCGATAGCAAATCGACAATTTAATTTATTGTCGTTAATTGTTATGAAGTTCTAATAAAAGAGCTTAGCCAATTTAAAAGATAAGATTTTCAGATTGAACTATATTAAGTCAGTTGTAATAAGTGGTATGTTTTCTGTAGTGGATTATCTGCAAACGATATGATCAAATATACTACAAAACAATTACAAAGGTTCAAACAATCCAAACAAATACCACAGTGAAGAAGCCCCGCCGTTAAAAAAATGTTGCCAACCTGACTTCGTTTCAATTTTCCAATAATTCCTTCCTTTGGTTGAATACTGGCACGTCTGTTTATTATTGACATTCACAACGTTTATACACATTTTTAAAGATTTATCGGTAATAAGGTGTTCTACAAACTGCTATAATGGAATTTGAAAAAGCACATATAGCATGTGTACCTTTAACGTAAGTCTAAAAAAATCCAAGAATTCATACGGCCCGAAAACAAGTTCAAGGGTGAATAAGAACCACCTTGTGGTGGAATCACAGGCTCTGGTACCAGCCTACACGATAAAAATCAATGGATATGGGAGGATCTTCCCCAAAAGAGGAAACCAAAATATGCATAGCAATTACTGATATTAGCATCCTAACAACGTATTCCAATAAAATCTGCGACGCTTAAGACTTCCAGAAAGCTTTCATGGTAGTAGCACCTGGAAGGGGCGGAGAGGAGGAAAAGCAAATCTGAAAAATCGCGAGGGAGGGGGGGCAGTATTGGAGAGACTACGCTACTGACACAAAAAATACTGAGAAGAGATCCCTAGACTGCGGTCTTTTTATAGATAACCCACCCAGAGCTAAAATCTTTCTGCAACTGAGCAGAAAACGAACAAGGAACGCAACTGGACTCATGGCGGGACACTGCGGCCTCAATAAGTACCTTGAAACCATAGAAGTGGTACAAATCCCCTCCTGCTGGTTTTTCAAGGTTGAAGATGGAACAATAGTACATATCTTATGCAATTTCCCAGCATTAGGAGCCAAGCCACACCGACACTACGGGTGGCACTTTTTAGTACCCGATGAGATAAAGAAAGCACCCATCACCACCATACTTAACTTTTCTTAGGGATGCAAAGTTGATGGAGTGAGTACACAGGGGGTACAATAATCCAATGAGCTTCAGTACGGTGAGCTTGAACCACACCCTATAAGTATAATAATAATAAGAAAGTCTTGAAAAACTTGCAGTCTCCAAAACATTTAAGAATCGAATTACGTCTTTTTGAAGGTTAGGTTGGGTTAATAAATTAGGAATGTGACTACGTACACGCAACAGGACCACAACAAAGGAACAAAATCAATATTAGATTACTTTTTGGCACACAAAAGACTATGGAGAGCAATAAATGATGTAAGAGTAAAGCCGGAGATGGAGATAGGCAGCGACCACAACTTGCTAATATTGGAATGGAAATTAAAACAGGAAGGAGTCTTAGAAGAACTAAAGAAGACGGTTCAAACAAGGATAAACAACCACAAATTTAAAAAGCAGGAAGTAAGCGACAAGTACAAACAAATACTGGAACCAAAGCAATACGAGGAAGCACAGTAAAAAAAAAAGATGGGAAAGCCTTAAAACGAGTTTAACGGACTCCGCAAAGAAAGCCTGCGGCACATCGAGAGTAAGCAACAAATACGTAAAGAAAACAGCATGGTGGACAGAGGATATTAAGAAAATAGTAAAGGAAAAGAATCATAAATGGAGAAAATACATCCAGACAAGAAACCCCGAGGACTGTAATGAATATAAATATATAAGAACAACCGTTAAAGAAAACATAAAGGAAGCAAAAAAGAAAAGTTTTGGGTACAATTTGGAAACACTATGAAAAAAGGAGACGTAAGAGAGTACGGAAATTTTACAGGCGTCTCTCTCCTGAGTGTACCTGGCGAACTATATGCAAGGGTTATAGAACAAAAGCTAAGAGAAAAGTTAGGATCAACGCTAGAAGAAATGAAGTGCGGATTCAGAAAGGGGAGAAGCACGCAAGACCTAATATTCTCCCTGAGACAAATTAACGACAAACAAGCTAGTACACATATGCTACATAGATCTAGAAAAGGTTTTCGATAAAGTGGAAACAGAGGACGTTTGGAGCTGCTTAGAAAAGAGAGAAGTAGAGAACGACCTGATTCACGCAGTTAAAGCGCTTTACCAGTGCTGTAGAAGCTACGTAAGAAACAGCAATCACGAGTCGGAAGAGCTCGAAACTAAAACAGGACTAAGACAAGGATATGTACTGAGCCCACTACTTCCTCGATCACAGTGATACTAGACGAGGTAATTAAAAGTTGTAAGAAGACAATAATACCGTTCACAATAGGGCACTGGAAAATGCAGAAGATACAAGTAGCAGAACTAGCATTCGCCGATGACATGCCTACAACATAACGTGAACATGTATGCAACAGCACCAGAAAGGATGGGCATGATAATAAACAAAAAGAAAGTAAAACGATGGTGATAAGTAGAAAAGTACAAGCACCTAGGCGTAGTAATACAAGAAGATGGTAAAATTGACAGCGAGATAGATCAAAGAATAGTAGCAATAGGATGACTACACAATGCAATAAGAAAAAAATTCCTAAACAGACGAAGGCAGAGGTGTATAAAAAGGTTGCAGTGACGGCGCTAACGTACTCGAGCAAGTCGTGGACAACAGCAGAAAAGCATCAAAGTAAAGCAACAAGCATGGAGATTAGATTTCTGAGGAAAATTGAAAAAAAGACCAGACTAGAAAGAATCAGGAATAAAGTAGATACACAAAATCTCAAAGTAAAACCGGTAAAACACAGAGTATAACAAAATCAATTGAGATGGTTGGGGCATATCCTAAGAATGCAGAACTCAAGGCTGCCGAAAAGGGTATACGAGGCAAGAATAGAAAAAAGAAAAATTGGAGAAAAGTGGCAGGAAGAAGTAAAAGAAGTAATGCATAGTAAGGGAGCAAACTGGAGCGAAGTAACGCCGATAGCAAAAAGGCATGGAAAAAACTATGGAAAAGAGAACCCGAGCCAGTCTAGCCAAATACGCCTACACCAAAAGGTACAACAGGCGTCAGGATTAAGTAAGTAAGAATATGTAAACTTGGTACTCTTCAAACCCAACCCGTTAATAGTATAACTATAACAGAGCGTGATTGGCTATTGGCAACACAACAGGGTAATTATTGGTTTCCCCATATGCGGCGGTTCATAAAAAAATACATCAATAACTGCTTGAATTGTTTATACTTTAAATCCGCTTCAGGAAGAAAACCAGATTATTTACACTCAATTCCCAACATTGCAACGCCATTTCATACTATACACGTGGACCATTTCGGGTAACAAAAGAATGTTTCGATATCGAAATGTCCCGTTTCCCTTTTGTAACGAAGCATCCTGTATTCTTTTATTTTGACATTCCTCTGAATATTCTTTATGAAACAATATGTAGATATGGGAAAGTTTCTTGGAAATGGAGGAAACAGCAAGGCAAATGGGACTTAAAGTTAATGAAGACAAACTAAATTCCTGAAAATGATAAAAAGTGAAAAAAGAAGGTTTCGACAAAATATATCTCTCGAAGACTTCCATTTCTAGACGAAGCAGTCTTTCAAATACTTGGGATCGGTGATAAATGAGAATAATGACATAGAGGAGGAAATACAAACGCGAACGCTGCAAAGTAATAAACATTATTTCGCCGTGAAACATATGTTTAGGTCATAAATATTATCCAAACCGGCGAAAATAAGAAGTACTGTATAAAAAACTGTGCGTCCCACAGTATTATATGGCAGTGAAACTTGGCATACGACCGTAAAACAAGAAAATCTACTCAACATCTACAAAGAAAAGTAGTAAGAACCATACCCGGGCCAGTAAGAGAAGGAAATACGTGGATAAGATGATCAAATGCGGAAATAATAGAAATACTAGCAAGAAGAAACAATATCAGCAATAATGGCAGTCAGAATTAGATGGACAGGAGATCGATGGAGAATGGAGGACATCAGAGGAGTTAAAAGAATTTTCCAAGGGAACATTGAAGAAAAGCGGTCACAGGGCAGGCCCAGGAAAAAATGAGTTGAGATTTGTCAATATTACCTGTATTATCAGTTTTCCTATCCAGTTTTTGTTTTATTCCTTAATACTAAACATTCGAACTTTTAACACCTGCAAGGTGTAATAAACGCCGAAGTCTTTGCGAAATAGTAAAATATAATAATTACCAAATAAAGAGTTCGGCGAGCAAATAAATAAATAAATACTACCACTAATATTAACAAATAATCCAACTCGAATGAAAGCAACAGTAAAAAAATAGTACTCAGTTTGGTATTCAAACTGAGCTTTTAGCTTGCTATGTGGAGACTATAACCATTCGTTCACCGCGGTTGTCGTTTCGTTATACGAGGGCTGTTTTCTTTCTACTGAGCCTATCTAATAGGCTGTGATATTTTGAAACAAATTTTGTTTGACATTTTAACGTAATTTTTTACAAGTTTAATTGTAGCGAAAGTTGTCAAATGTACTTGAAGGTTTTTAAAATACATAATTTTAAAGTAATCCTTTCCCCAAGAAATCATGGAATTGAATAAAGAGGATTATCGAGCTGTGATTTTTTACAATGTCACGCGTGGCTTAAGCCGTAAAGAATGTTTTGAAGAAATCAATCGAGTGTTTGGTGACAAGTCGTGTTCCTTAGCTTCCGTAAAGCGGTGGTACAATGAATTTTAACGTGGTCGACTTTCCTTAAACGACAACTTTCGAGATCCTAAGCCAAAAACGACACTTACAGAAAATAATATTGGTCTTGTACGAAACATGATTGAAGAGAACCGGCATGTTACTGCCAGGAATATTCGTGCAACTTTCAAGATTGGTGTGAATGCAATTGACACCATTTTACACAAACATTTGATGGTACGTAAGCTTTGCGCCCGTTGGATTTTCCACAATTTGACTCCGGTTCAAAAAGAAAACCGTGTGGCATGGTGCAGATCTATACAGGATCGCTTTGACAATGAATCGTCTTATTTGGCGCACACCATCATTACAGGTGATGAAACGTGGGTATACTGTTATGATCCCGAAAGAAAGCAGCAGCCGGCAGTTTGGGTCTTTGAGAACGAATCGACTCCAACGAAAGTTGTTCGTAAAACAAGAAAATGCTTTACGTTTTACATCGGCCCAAGAAAAGATTGACACATTTAAAAATGAAATAAATAACCTAACGCGGGAAGATTGGGGAAAATGTTTTGAAGATTGGTTTTCACGGATACAAAAATGCATTGACTGTGGAGCGGAACACTGAAAAATTATAAATAAATTTATTTTGTCAATAAATTGTGTATTACTTTACCAGGCTCAGCAGAAAGAGAACAGGCTTCGTATCATTGCTACATGTAATAGGGGTACTACACACACATTATACTTCATTTTTAATATATTAATTAATTTAAACTAGACAAATTTACGTTCTAATGATAGTATTTGATAGTGGTTAATGCAAACAAGTTTTAAATACTAAATATCTCATTTAAAAGTAGTTAGAAAAGTAGTATCAGCAAAACTTTTTTTTCCCATATTATTTTCCTAAGTTAGATACATCGATGGATACCTGGTATACCTATTCGGTTTTTTCATTTTGTTATATTTTCCATATTATGTGAATATTACACTACTCTGTATTAGCCAACCAAATTCAACATTTTTTAAATACTTTGAAAGGTCTCTAAAGTTACTACTTTAATAAATGAGATATTACTAAGTTTAAACAATCTTCAAAGCAATAGCCAGTACTTAAAAAATGTTTTTAAATAATTATAAATCGCTATTTCTACAAATATTTCAAGCTTTTTTGGAAACGTCTAAAATATTTTTCATATGGAAATTATCTATTATAATCGCTCCAAGCTTATATCAAATAACCGATTCACCCTATATATAGATATATGTGTAAATGCTTGTAAGTATCATATGGACATCTAATTAAACTGAAGTATTAATAATATTGAATACAAAACAAATTAACTATTTTTCGAGTATCGTTCGTGAAGTGGCATTCCTGCATTATACGAGTGTCTTACCGATGAAATAACAATAACAATTCCAAAAGTTAAGTTTAGTGACCTTTTGCTATCAACACAGTTAATAATACAACTAACAATAATAAAAAAAAAACAAAGCAGATAACAATAAGTAGAGTACGAGCAACATGTGTCATTATTTCCTAACGTATTTTCGATTACTGGTCCTTAAAAGCACATGGAATGGCACTGTAAAATATTTTATAAATATTTTCATTGTTACTTTTCAATTTATATTTTAAACGTTTCATCTTATTATAATTTTACTTGTCACAGAAACGCAGCTTATGTAGAAACCTATCATAAAAATCCATAATATTTTACAGGGAATACTACACATAAATCTTAAAACGCAGTTTCCTTTGGTAGTAATATTAATTAAAACGAAACCAGTCGAACATAAACAATATGCACACGGCACAAAGAAATTAAACGCCTCCTCTGATAACACACACATCAAATAACGACTGATACTAATTAGTACGGTAATTTGAGTATCTACTTTAGCTGTAAATAATGTGTCACCTGATTTGCAATATCATAATTAACCGGAAACATGGTGTCAGTTAAGTACAACACCATTTTCAAATTACACAATTTAAATACAGCAATAAACTTTAAAACATTAATAAAATTAAAATTAGTTAAAAATACAGGAGAATTCTCTTATAACGAGCACCGCTTACAACGAACTGCTGCTTACTACCGGCAGTTCTAGGAGTATTAATTCGTTCGATATGAAGTACAACACAATTTACACCGTTAGAACGAGAATTTATTAGTAGAAGTACCTGTTTGGTGCAAAATCTTATTGAGATAATAATAGCGGACTATTTTACACAAAATACATATGTAAAATAATATATAGGATGTTTTAAAAAAAGGTCGGTTATTTTACCCACGTATAGTACTCGTCAAACTAAACAAGAACGCCTCAATCATAATTCGCAAACCAACTGCGGCAGAGCCAGAGGCGAGTTTATATTTTAATCAATAAACTGCAATATTAGGATTTTCATTTGCCATAAAAACAGAATTTAAATTATTATTTTTGGTAACTGTACACAATTGTATTCCGTACCATATCCAGCGGGTACAAGCCCCTACTGCTTCTGATTATGTTTCAAGAATGGTGTTTTTCAGACTCATATTGAGAAAAGTTAGAGAAAATTTAAACACCGTTGCCAATTCTATTTTATTTTGCGAATATCGGTATTATTAATCTGCATAATAATCATGTTTGGGCAGACAAAAATCCTCACGCTGTTGTCGGGTGAAAACATCAACATCGATTTCCATTAAATGTTTAGCTACATATTCTGGAATACCGTTTAAGCGCCAGCATTTTTTTTTGGCTGCTGAACTGTATCTTGATTTCTTGCATAAAGCTTTATCCTCACTATTGGAAGAAGTGCCCCTGAATGACCTATCATTTAGGGGCACTTCTTCAACCTTAGTTCGTCTGTGGTTTATGCACGATAGAGCTCCTCCACATTTTTCAATTAATATCTGAGAATACCTATCACTTATAATTACAAATGGATAGGACGAGGAATCTACTTTCAAGGCCATTTAGATCTTCTTACTTTAACTCACTACACTCTATGTTTGAGCAAATCTTAAATTTATTTACCTTTTAATGCCTTTACTGTTCGCTTTTGCACAATAATACAATTTATTGATTAGAATATGAAATCGCCTTTATCCAGACTGCAACAGTGGGTTGGCAGACATCTGCTCATTATATTTTTGTTTGTTTTGATGAGTACTATACGTGGGTAAATTATCTGACCATTTTTTAAATATCCTGTATACTATAAGTACACATATAGTTACGTATTTGAAATATTTTATTCAATAATAATTATTACTGCGTTTCCTTGCTGTTCCATGAATACGTTCAACGTTACAGATCATGAAATGTAGGGACCTCGGCGGAGCAGTGCGAATACGCGACTCAGTCGAGGTCACAGTGAAATACTGTCCGATCGGCTGGGATGTTCAAATCCCGGGTGAGGCAACTGCATTTCACTTAGTTAAGTTTAGAGTGCATGTTGCATGAATGGTTAGTGTGTAAGTCACGCCCACACCCCTCTGAAGTAATGCGAAAACGGTTACGGGTAGGGGATGGGGATGGTAGTATCTATGAATGCAAAAAGAAGATCATGAAATGTAGCATGAAAAAGTTTATAACTTTTCCAAAATAAAAAAACTGTTTACGACGTCGTTCAGATATAACAAGTATTAAAACGGCAGTGTAATCACATTGCGTTACAATTTTCTTGAGTGAATATACACCAAATTTTCAAGATATTTATAATCGCGGATATTTAATACCTAAACATAAAATCAGTATTTTATTACATACAACTTTTTCCACAGGAAAATTGCATTCTTCTATATTTTACAACACTATTGTCGAACTCTTAACTTAATTATTAAGATAGTTTCTAATTTTTAAAAATTTCGAACTTAACAACAGTTGACCCGAAATCGACAATCTGATTGACAAAAAGTTTAAATTATTTCACAATCTGAAAGCGCCCTGCCGTTTCCTCATAAACAGCCAAAAACCAGGAAGCTCGTCAGCCTCTTGTAATCCCCATATTTACGATACGTAGAACTTTGCGCTCAGTTCCAATACTTATATGTACTGTGTTTCAGAAGATCATTCGTATTATATGACCTTCAAGAATGCCGGGCAGGAAGCTAACCTAACCCGTCGAATAGAGAAGAGAAGTTCCACTACAAGGTTTACGATTGTCAACGAAGTTTGTATGACAACAATTTAAATACAAAAAACGCAAATGTTATAAAAACCCATAAATGTAATCTAGCAGAATTTTATCACATGTATAGAAATATATCTTCATTTGAAAATAAGCATTTAAAATTGTATAAGTGTTTCTTCGTTCAACTAACCTCAGTTGTTTTAATTCGAAGGGAAAATCCGCTATATTTTTTGGCTCAGGATTAAATACTGAATATGGCGCCATAAAAAATTTTGGGCAACTTTAATTTTAATTACGATAATAATGTGTACCACATAGTCCCATAACTTAACTGATATACTTCGCCTAGACTTTTCCACACTTAAATAATATCTACGCACGGACAATATACTATTTGTATCAACGTTCTAAAATTCCATAACATCATATTATTCATACGTTATGAGAACAAACAAAACGGGCGGTTCCGAAAAGGTTCTTACCTTCAGTTTTTATATGAAAGGCTTTTCTTTTAGACATTCACACTACCCCCCCCCCCCCC
>JABXWE010030534.1:0-22913 GCA_014611495.1 Limonius californicus
CAATACTCATAGATAACAACCTAATACCTGAACATCAGTTTGGTTTTCGAAGACAACACTGCACAATAGAGCAAGTGCATAGAATAGCAGGCACAATCAACAAAGATTTTGAAAACTGCGATACTGCTCGGCAGTCTTTATTGATGTTAAACAAGCTTTTGATAAAGTCTGGCATGAAGGCCTCCTTTACAAACTTAAAAGTATCGTTTCACTAGACTATTACCAAATACTCAAATCATACCTCTCCAATAGAAACTTTCTTGTCAGACATGGTGAATCTCAAACATCTTTATACCCCATCAACAAAATCAACACATGTACCTTTCACCACTAGACGGGGCGCCCGTCCACCAGTTCAGTTCAACAATCAGCAGATACCCCAAGCAGAAAGCGTCAAATATCTCGGTATCCATCTAGATAGACGACTAAATTGGAGGAAACACATATAGACGAAAAATGTACTGGCTTCTAGGCAGAAAGTCCCAGTTGTCGCTAGTTAATAAAATACTACTGTACAAGACCATACCCAAACTAATCTGGACATATGGCATACAGCTGTGGGGCACTGCCAGCAACTCGAACATCGACATTCTGAGACGTTTCCAGTCCAAAGTTCTTAGATCAATGGTAGATGCACCATGGTATGTTCCAAATGAAGTCATACGATGAGACGTCGACATTCCATCAATCAACGATGAAATTCAGAAATATAGTGATCGCTATAAGAATAGGCTTAGCGCACACCCCAACCCACTTGTGGAGCACCTAATGAAAGCGGACAATGAAGAACCGCGGTTAAAAAGATTTAAATTCTCTGAACTGCCAACACGTTTTGAGTAAAGTGATCAGTGACAGTGTAGTGACTACGCTTGAATTAGTTTTAGTTAGACTAGGTTAAGCTACTTGTCAAACTTTAAGATTATATATTGAGGAAATAATCAATTAGTTATTTTCTAGCATGTTGTTTGTATATAATGTCAAAGTACCTACTTACTGAATGTTGCTAAGCAGCAGATTGTAAAGTAAATAATAAACTAAAAAAAATTATTATTTTCTTCAAACGTCAGTAAATCTGTCATTTTTCGACTGTGTAGGCGACCGTAAAGTTTCATTTTTCCTCCGCCGGAGCTTTAGTTTTCACTTTCCCGCCGGCGGAGGGAAAAGTGTTATCATAGCAACATAGATAGAAACAAGAAAACAAGCGTCTATAAATCACTAATTTAGGAACTAATTGGTTATTATTTAAGTGAACTTACTCGATAAAACTGCTTATCAATTCGGAATTAAAACGCAACCGGAGACGCAATAATTGTAAAAAATAAATTAATATTTTTGACAGTGTCCACTGACAGCTTTATGTTACATTACTATAGCAACAACCTGTGCCTACTCACCGACACCGGTCTAAACCGCCTTGCGAACCCAATTATGTTTAAAAATTATTACTATCAAAAAGAGACGTTTTTGCATTAATTTGTCGACATTTGAAGAAAAAACAGCATATTTTATTTGGAGGAAAAGTTACTTTTCATGACTTGCTCTCTATTACCAGCCTCACTCCGTTCGGCTGTTAAACACGAGCGCGTCATGAAAAGTATCACTTTTCCTCCACATAAAATAATATACTATTGTTGTTAGTATAGCAATTCATTATATCACTTACATCATTGTCGTAAGTAAATAACACTTTTTTTCTGAAAGGATATCAATGAAATCTATTAGCTTGTCGATACATACATAAATCGAAACATTTAGCAAAAACCTAGTCATTCTTCTATGTCATACACGGCTATAAAATGTATACTTTATTTGTACAAAAAACCTGTCACACATATTAGTTTTCTTTGTTGGCAAACAAATATGTAATTGAAAGTGACTGTTTGCGAGTTTTAATGGAAATCAAACAAATGTAATTTATACTGTTTTTAATTACTAAGTGAAATTGGAACATATCACAAACAACGGAAGAAGATGTAGTAGCTCGAATTTTAATATGCTATTTAATGTTTGCTTCTTACAATTTGTAACTGAAAATACACGAATGTCCCTGAAATCAGTACCTACTGTGAAAAAACTAGATACTGATTGTGATAAATGCAATACGAATGTGGTCGAAGGATAACATGTCAGGGGTTTTATAATTAACTGTTAAGACACTTAGTGCAGCATAAAAAAAAGAAAATTTTTAATTTTTCAGAGATCTGTAACCACAGTGGCTAGCAGAAATGTATTCAAATTATCGCTGGGTATGAAATTACGCAATTTTGCCTCAATTTAACCGAAGCTATCTCTTAAAAGGAGGGAAATCCCAATGGTGTGTTTCGAATTTGAAACACAAACTCACGGCTTAAATGTTTCTAAAATGTTGCCTCCTTTAACGGAAATGATTCGAAGTATTTGGTTTTCAACTAGAATAACATATTCCATCTAAAATAAAGCATTTTTGAACTTTAGCTCTAATACGTGATAAGTGTGACTTGAAAACGTCAAACCAGCATTAGATAAAGTTAATATTTACGGACCCAAGAATTCTCAACGTTACAAAAATATTGCCTCAACTTAAAGCAATCTCTCTAAGTAGGAAATTTCCAAATATTTATTCAAATAACGGCTTTTTTGTTGAATTAATATATTCGCAGTTTTCGTTTCCATTGTACACATTATTATAAGAAAATGTTTACTTAAGAAATTGTGAAATAATTGTCTAGTATTCAGATTTTTCTTCAAATATGTAAATATTCATAGTAATTGACATTTGTAAACCATATTTTAAAAATTCATATTATCAGTGAGTCATCCACTTTTAGTACCTAGCAGATTTAAGGCATGTAAAACCAACAAAGAACTTAATAATAAAGAAAATTATAGGATAAATGTTTAAATAGGGTGATTCTAAACATGTGCTAAAAATTTAACCATTTATATCTGAGGCTATTTAACCCCTAAGCCACCTATAATGTTTTACGCTGTAGAAATAAAAAAAAAACAAGAAGCTCTACGTTTTATAGTATTTCGCATTAAATAAATAGTGAAAATAATTTAGTAATTGGGGAATACATTTGATACAATATCGAGAAATGTTGACAAGAGGTAGAAGCATTCGAGATAAAGTGATACACAATTGATACCCCTTAAATACATACATCAATTTACACATTTATACACAAACTTTTTATTTCTGGGTCAGATTTCATCATCTTTTTAAGCTCAATTTTACAGTTTTTTTTACCAGAAATAAGCTTGGATGGTTAGCTTTCGGAAGCAACAAAGTTTATCAAAATCGGATAAGAAATAAAAAAGTTGAATTTATGTAGAAACAACTTTGAAGCTCAATAAAAAAAGCTTAATAAAAAAATTACTAGGTGTTTCAGGGGTTAAACAATCACAGCCATACGTGCTTACAGTTTTACGCAAATGGTTTGAATCACTCTTGTTACGGGCCCATCGAGCTTTTTCGACGACCCGTAACCAGATGGATGGAAAACGGCCTACAGCTTAGCTCAGAGGAGTAGGGGGAGTTCGTGAAAATCGCTTATGGGAGAACATTTTTAGTTGTGTACAGGACGAGTCAAAATAAGTGGGCGCCACCTTCCAAATTCAGCTGTTTGTAGATCCTCGTGGAAGGCCGAGAAGCCAAAAGCTTACCGGAATGGAACTTACCGTTATTGTGCCTCCTCCTATATATTTAAAGCTTGCAAAATTCTTACACAAACAAGTACAGAAGATACAATAAGAGGCAGTAAACTTTAATCACACATATAATTGAACGGTTAAAAATGACAATACAAGAAAATAACAAGTGATAACGCTATAAGTCTGGATTACATAATTTAAGTTTTGAACGTTCAGGAAAAAAACTCGCCGCCACTGGTGCAACGGGATTTACGTTTTGTATACAGCTACGTACAACCAGTGACGCGGAAGTTCAAAAAAATAACAGAATATAATCTGGTAGTTTTATACTCAACTAACACCACAAACGGCGACTGAAGGTCGCTGTTTCCACTTACATAAAAGCAAAATTTGAAGTTTGCAAGATAACGCGAAACAAAAACGATTACTTTTACACGTCACAAAACTTGATCTTTTACCTTGAACGGAAATAGGAGCGGCCGGCACAATACTGGTTCAGAAGATGATAAAAATCCATGGGTACGACCCTGAAGCCTGGGTTGAAGGAAGTCAACATCCAGGGGCCCGGAACTTTGATGCATTCAGCGCCCCAATGATAACCGTAGGGCGACGGAGCTGGTTTCGAAATTAATCCGCCTAACGGCGATCGGCCAATTCACTAAGAAATTGCCTTTACCGGGGTTGAATCAAATGTTTCCCTTTTAAATCCGGCAGTAGCCGATGGTCTGTTTATACCCCTTGGTAATAAAACAGCGAGACGGAACACACATAACAGATACCCCTCAAAAAAACTCAAAAGCCGCCATTTGCAGCACTCGATATATTTACGCCCCTCCCCTGAAGATGTAATTTGGGAAGACACCAGAGTCATGAAAGGTGGAAGACTGACTGCCGTACAAACGCAACGGGAACCTGCACCTTCCTCAAAAGATTGCACCATATATTATGAAATATTCAAGAATAAGAGACACGTGAGTTCTCGGAAGCGCTTAAGGTCGCGCGCGAGAAAAACAAAAGTCGGCAGTTTCGACACAAAAGGAACTGTCAACATGTCTCAAACTTCGAAAGACAAAACAAATAGCGAAATGGTAACCCAAAATAAGACTGCAATTAAAATAGCGCTATCAATTCTTACGAAGCGGCAAACAAATTAAGAAATTAATTCATATAAAGCGGCACATTTTAAAATGAACATAACACTCTGTATAAGATGTTTTTAATAGGGTTTACAGAGCGCAGTCTGAAGCAGACATTTCATTAAAATTTAGTGGCTATCCACATCATTGTTTTGGGGAACAGTATATTTAGAACATGGCGTATGTTTCTGGTATTATGTGGTAGCGCACCATCTTGTTGTAATTCATTTAACTGCAATTATCTAAAAAGTTTAAAATGGCTGTCCTTAAAATGTGTTTCGTTGTTTCTCCTAAATAACAGAACTACCTAATCAGTAATTGCCCTAATAATCCGATCTATTCATTTTAATCTCATTGGCAGGTTTAATGTTATCCTGCAAATTCCATCAACTAGTAATGTTCATCATAAGTATTAAAAATTCACCACCTTGTCTATTTATTCGATTCAGTTTAAAGAAGTTCATTACAAAAATATATTATAGGTTGTTCACAAATGCTATTGTAAAGTCAAATTATAATTATCCATTAATAATTTCCAGCATGAACAGTTCAAAAATTGTTTGACTATTTCCTATTTTAATTACAATTTGTATGTTTCCTTAATTACAACGCTTATACGAAAATACGTATGATGAGCTAAAATACCTGCTGCAGTTTTAACCTGATTTCTGAAAATATGATGTAAAATATGAAGTTTATGTTTAGTAAAACTTGGGCGGTGGTATAATATTATTATTACGTGCCTAAATGTAATTCAATAAATGGTATTAATGATTTTAAGGGTTGAAAGTTTAGTTTGAATAAATTAAATACAACAATACTCGAAAGACAAAATCTTTGGAGCAGGTTTCGAGAAAAACTTCTTGCTAATTATACCATTTTCATAGCTTTTTTGGTGTCAGATATTTTTAAATCTATTAAACAGCTTCCAATTAAGCCCTAGTCTATCATGAATTTAAAATATGTCTTTAAAGGATGTTTAAAATTCAACTTGAAGATGCTAATAATATCAAATAAACTTCCACTCTTTGTTAAATTGAAATTTTGTACTTTGTGTGTATCTTGGTGAAAAATTGTGTTAGCAAACATTTTTCACAAAACTCTTATAAATAAATCGGGAATCATTAAAGGACGAAAATTCACTGCTTTTACAAAAATTAAATAATTTAGATTCAATTTGTTTGCTGCATAAACAAGTATACAATTCGTAACCTATTTAATCCATTTTGTATCCGTTTATATTAGTTGTATCCCATGAATTCGAAGGGTATAATGTAACGAAGCAAGTTGTGGAATGTTCAAATGTGATTCTACTGGCATTACATATTTTAGATTTGAACGAATATTTACACTTTAAGGCAAATTTATTTGATCAACAATGCAAATTTTTCACACCTTCTATAAGTTAATTCCGTATCCCTTTCTGGTGTTTCATCTTTTCGTTAGTCCAAACCCCGCGGCCGTAAATGTCCGAACTGAAGACATTCGTCACATACGGCACAGATTCGATTGTGTTCCCTTACGTAGCGGTCGACAACAGCTTGCAATATCTTGTAAATGTAAAAAATTAAAATGTACTGCATGACTGCATTAACGAAATGCTATCCTGACGTGGCGGCATTAGACCGCTGGAGCATTGTTCTTCAAAACTATAAACAATTAGATGATTATTTGGTACTTGCACAAATTATCCAAATATCGTATAAAGGGTGAGTTTGATACGTCGGTTTTTGAATATACTAACATATTACATATATGTATTACCAAAAAAATTTAAATTTGAATGAAGAAGTATGTTATAAAATTACACCGTTGGGAAATCTAAACCGAGCGTTTTCGCATGTTAGGCCGTCACCAAAAATCATTAATTTATAGAGTTTCTAGTTACATCGGCCCATTATTATGTAATAGAAGTATTATGCGAGTATGCAATCTGTTTTCCTGTATGTAGTTTAAGTT
This sequence comes from Limonius californicus, assembly GCA_014611495.1. NCBI lineage: Eukaryota > Metazoa > Arthropoda > Insecta > Coleoptera > Elateridae > Limonius > Limonius californicus. The sequence continues at coordinate 6,729 of JABXWE010030534.1, forward strand.
ACATATAGCTTTGTTTCATTTTCGTTATTTTTCAATACCGTAGTATATTGGCAAAGTAAACTAGCAATATTATTTACATGTTTACAGAGAACTACTAAAACGCATTTTAAAAAATACGCCATGACAAAGAAAGTACTGCCTATTACAATCTGCTAAAGCATAGTTTTTGTACTTCAAATTATTTAAATAGCAATTTGCATATCGTCACATGTTTATAATTAGTCAAAAAATTATAATAGTGGTAAGTAATAACCAATCATAATACTTATGAAATTTTACAAGATATTATAATATAAAACCCTTGAATATGTTTCAACAAGATAATATTTTGTCATAGCATACAGTGGTGTGAAAAAGTTCTGCATCAGTTGCACAAATAAGATAAATTGCAGTCTACACCCATTTTTTCAAATATTTTTCATTTCATCATTGCAAATATAATACAGGTACTTAAACACAGTAATAGTAATAATAAAAGTCCAAATATTAATCAATAAAAAAAAAGGGAAATAATTCGATGTATAAAATTTATTCAAAAACAGAGAAATTGTACATTATATATAACAATGTAGCATCACCGAAACGTTTTTTACAATATACACTAATTAATTTTAAACTATTTTAGTACTTAATAATGTGCGGTGGTAGCTCAGTTGGTAGAGCGCTCGCTTTCTGAATAAAACGTCGATTCTGGCTTGGGTTCGAAACCTAAGCAGAACTATGCAGATTTATAAAAATCTTGTCTGCATCCCACCACACACAATTTCCCAATTCGGCTTGCAACCGTGGGATTTTAATGCTAAAAACCTTCTCTGGAATTTCTGTCGTTCGGATTCGACGTTAAACTGTAGGTCCCCCGTGATTCTACCTTAGCGCTGAGGAGAAACACGTGGCAGAGAAGAGGCCGATGCCCAGCAGTGGGACGGAAAGGCTGTTGATGAAGTACTTAATAGGCCATCCTTTGTTTTAATACCTAATTCACACCTTCTTGGCATAGAAGTCACCAGTTTTTCTAATTCTTGCTTCGTAGTGCAGTGATACCAGGCATCAAGTAGGGATTGGATTAATTTAACTTTTTTGTGGGTTTTTTTCTTGGCATAATGTTAGAAATCGTCTGCCATAAGTTTTCTATAGGATTTAGGCCCGGGTATTGTGCTGGTCAGTTTATTCTTTTAACTTTATTGGTCGCCATCCAAGATTGAACAACCTCTACTCTGTGGCAAGGAGCATTATCATCTTGAAAGATAAAGGTTTTGTCAGGAAATAACTCTTTTACACTTGGCAGCATCTTCTGTATCTTCTGTACATCAATGTATTTGGTTGCATTCATCATGCCAAATACAATATGCACTCTACCAGCACCTTCAGCAGACATGGAGCTCCATATCATTAAATAGGTTGGATTGTCGGCAGAACACGCTGTCGTGAAAATTCTTCTCCAGGAAATCTTCTAACATATGTGTTTCCAGCATGATTGTTAATATTAAAGGTAGACTCATCACTAAATAATACGTTGTGTCATTGTTCTGGGACCCAATGGCAGTAATAATAGCCATCTCTAACTGTGGAGCCTTTGTTTTTCTGATAGGAGAGGTTTCTTCCGGACTTTGCAATCCGTAAGTCCAGATTTAAGAAGTCTCCGTCTTACAGTAGAAGTGCATACACTTACACCAGTAGTTTTGGACTATATTTAGGTTAAATCTGTCGACTTAAGACTTCTGTCCAGGCTCGTCCTCCGCAATACTCATAACATAGTAAGTATTTCTTCTAATTAAGTTTCGTGGTAAATGCATTTTAATGACCCCTTTAGGAAATGCGCGAATATACCCATGCGCCATAGGTATTTTTAACTTTTAGGACTTTTACTATACATTTATTTCGCAATTAAGTAACTTATCAAATATAGCGTCAGCTGGCAAAGTTGTACTACCAAGATGAGATTAAATATAATATCTTACTTATACGATTGGTCGATTAGTTGAATCATTATACGATTAGCTGTAGACCTACCTATTGTTGTCATACCTTGTTTATTTTTCCTAACCTTCGATAATCTTATAGGTTTTTTTTGAGGAGCATTTTTTTTTATTATGAGATGTTACATAACAACTAGTGTAAAACAACAACCAGTAATTGTGATCTAATTTAAATTGACTTAATATGCTAAGAATTCTAGTGTTCTCTCAGTTCTTCCTTGCAACACTTTCTTTGTGTTTGACCACTTCCCTTTATCTCTACTTTTCTCACTGACTCTTTCACGACTCTTTACATTAGCTGAAATCCTTTCTCCTCTTGAGCTTTCTCACTAGATCTGTATTGTCGAGGAGTTGGATTACCTCGACGTATACTCATGCTCATGCTTCTGGGCAAGGTCCTTCATTTCCTCTATCACGGTGTTTATCCCTACATCTCTGTGGATGTTATTGCTTCTAGCGTACCATTGTGCATCTACGATATTATTCAGCACTTTGTTATGGAAAGTATGAATTTGTTTGATGATAGTTTTATTGGCGCAGCCCTAAAGTTGGTAACTGTATTTCCAAACAGCTTTTATAACTTGATTGTACAAAAGGAACTTGATATGTATTGAAAGTTGTGAGTTTCTTCCCAATAGCCAATACATTATCCTATATTTTATTTAAGTTTTCCTCTTGCTTAGCTCTTCGTTTTGTCCTCTTCACTGTCACTCGGATTTGCATACATTTTAGTTAGGTCCTCATGCATAAGACCATTTTTTATTACTGTTTTATTCAAAAGCACAAACACAATGGGAAATTAAATATAATATTTACTTCGCTTTGTACTGGAATGAAATGAAACTGACCTGTGCTTAAAAAACCTTTTCATTTATACACCAATATGAATTGTAAATTTACTTCAGTCCATTCATTGGTCTGATCGGGCTTGTTCAAGCCTGTATATCTTCTTGGGAATAAAATGAAGAGTTCCTTGATGAAATTCTATTGAAATTCTCTGTCGGCATCCAAGACTTCTCTTCTTCAAACAAACATTCCCACTAAGCAACATCTTATTCTGCAGCCTTTCAATGGATTTTGTGGCATTCATCATCCCAGAGACGACATGCAGTCGACGAACTCCGGTGGTCATGCACCCCCATACCATACCAGAGGTTGGGTGTTTTATTGTTGCAAGTACATATTTTGATGAAAATTATTCTACAGGAAATGTTTTGATATACGTATTACCAGCATGATTATTGATATTAAAGGTGGATTTATCACTTCGTTCTGCATAGCATATTTAGCAACTGGTGTCCAGTACCGAAGTAACTTGGCCCATTGCAAATAGTTGAGTCTCTGCTCCTCGGTAATCAGTGGTTTCTTACGTGCTATACATTTTTGTTTTGTGTTTACGAAAATGCCGCGACATAACGAATTCTCCAATGCTGAAATGAGAGATATGCTTTGTGTTTACGCTCAAAAAATAAAATTTCTATTACAGCAAAGTATTTAATTGACTTAACATTGTTCTTTTTTATGTAGTAACAAGCACTACGCATTGTTTTTGCGATCATGGTTACCTGATAATTGCACGTCGTAACGGCAACCCAAAACTTGGACAAGCATTTTAAAGCAAACGGTTGCCTTTACGCGTATGAACTAAGAGTACCTTATTTTTGTATTCTTTCAGAAAATAACCTAAAATTGCAAAATATTCTACTAATAACAAAGTTAGAGCCAATATAAAATTTAAGTGGTAGGTTATGTGCCTCTTATAGTGAAGTCAGGTTTATGAAAATGATTCTGTCACTGTATTACCTAATGAGAAGTCTTTGTACCAAATTTGAAAGAAATATCTGTAGATAGCTCAAGGCCGCATTCCTACACCTAACCACCATCGGTTTCTACCATGTGCATCGTCCTCCTCCAAATCGCGATCCCTCATATTATTTCTCATGTTCTCGTTTCATGATCTTCTTGGACGACCTCTTTTTCATATACCAGCAGGTGCCCACTGATATAGTACATCATCCACACGTAGTACATGACCGAACCATTTCAGACCTCTGATTTCAATTCCTGTAATTATATCATCCTCTTCTGCCTGCAAACGCCTTCTAATTTTCTAATTTGTTATTCTTTCTAGTCTCGATACCCCAGCTGTACGTCTTAAATAGTCCATTTCCACAGAGCTAATATTTCTTTTTGTTTCAGCATTTAACGTCTAAACTTCACAACCATATGATAGAACGGATTCAACAAAGACCTTACCGATCCGTTTTTAGTCTTTTTAGAAATCTGTTTGTCCCACCATACCGTATTTAAGGCTCCTAATTTTTTTTTATTTGCCTCAATTCTGTGTTTAATTTCATCTGTGGTCTGTCCATCTTTCGTTATTCTTGTGCCTAAATATGTAAATTCATTCACCTGTTTAATAGTGTAGTTGTCGTCAATAAAAATTTGGTACCTAGCATCCGAGTTAATTGCCAAATATCCGGTTTTGTCAAAATTGATAGACATTCCCTATTCATTGTAACTTTGATTTAATCGTCGCATAATAAATTATAGGTCATATGAGTCTTGGACAATAACTACCTGGTCATGCGCGAAACTAATAGTAAACAAACAGTCTTCTCAGACATTTATGCCCAATCCTTCCACCCTTCTTTTCCAATCACTTAACACAGCTTCCAGATACAAGTTAAATAATAGTGGAAACCAACTGCATCCTTGTCTAAGACCCTTTGATGGATGAAATTACTCTTGACAGGTTACCTCCAGCTTTCACATACGCTTCGTTATCTTTGTATAGTTCTTTTATAATACTAATCCGCGTTTGGTTTATCCCAAAATCTTTAAGTATATCAATTAATTTTTTTCTGGGGATGGAATCATACGCCTTTTCCAAATCTATGAACGCTAGATGTGTTCCCTCTCCTCGACTTATTTTTTTTTCAATCAGTTGGCGAATTATAAAGAGATTGTCTAAACATGATCGATCCCGGATAAATCCGCTTTGATCTTCACTTATGTTATGCTTAGTATTTTTTCTACATGTTGTTTCACAATTTTGCCAAAAAAGTCTGCACATAGTACAGGTAATACTGAGGCCTCTATAATTCCTTGAATGGTTGCTCTTACCTTTCTTATACAGTGAGAGAATGTGGGATCTTCCATTGTTAGGGGATTTGACATTTTTCTATGCACATATTTACAAGCCTTGCAAGGCGTATTACTAATTTGTTACCTCCATATTTAATTAACTCTTATGTAATTTCTCTAGGACCAGATGATCGTCCATTTTTCATTTACTTAATTGTTTTGTTTACTTCAACAGTAGTTATTTAGTTATTTCAGTTGTCGATTCATTTATTTGATTCTGTATGTTTTCGATCTTATACTCGTATTGTGGTCTCTTCTCCTGTAATAAGGCTCCATAATGTTGAGTCCATTCTTGCATAGGAATTAGATTTAGTGCATTTCCCCTTCCGTTAGATTTAAGAGATCTTAACCATCGTTATATTTCCGTAGATTGTGACTACCTTAACTTGCTCTCGATCTCCATACATTTTTTTCCCACATGAGACTCTTTTCTTTCCTAACTCTTCCTTTAACTTGTCTTTGTAATTTACTTATCGAAATTTTCTTGTGAACCATGTGCTAACCAACAGTTGAATGCTTGCTTTTTCTCCGCTATCATCTCTATTGCTTCTTCACTTATCCACCATTTACTTTTTGATTTAGTCTGTTCACCTAAAGCTTCTTTCGCAGCTTGATGTAGTGCTTGAACTATATGTTGGTATTTTTGTTCTGCTTCGTCAACTTCTGGTTTAATATTTAATTGTATATTTAATCATCTTTCAAACATATCCCTTATACTCTGTTGTTGTAGCAGGCGTAGGTTATAATGTGTTTCTGGTTTTATTTCTGTTTCGCCTTCATGTGCTTGTTTAACATTATGAATATATGAGAATATAATTTGTCAGACTACCAGATGATGGTCAGATGTGTAGTGTGCTCCACGCTTCACTTTTACGTCTATAATTTTGCATAAAGGATTTTGTTGGGTTATACATAAGTCAATTATGGATTTTTGATAAGGGAGGGTCGTGTCCTAATATACTGATGAATTTTTTTATGTGCGAAATAGGTATTCCAGACTTTCAGCTGGTATTGTTTACATACATTAATTATTTTTTCACCATTATCATTTACAGAGGGATCTCCATATGGTCCTACCGCTACATCATTAGTACGAATTCCCACTTTCGAATTCAAGTCACCTGCTAATAACAGCTGTTGTGATGTTTTAATACAGTCGAATTCTTTGCTAATTGTAATAAATAGATTTCCTTTTTCTATTGCTGAAGCATCGTCTGTTGGAGGGTACATTGAGAGTAGCACTATTTCTCTTCTATACACTTTAAGAACCACTTTAACAAATCTTTCATTAATGTATTGAATGTCTTTTATGTTTTTTGCAATTTTGTTTTTTACCAGGATGGCAACACCGGCAATTGCTCTTTGTGATTTTGCAACACCAGACCATATATACACATAACCGGGAATGCTTTTATTTCCACGGCCTTCTTGTTTAGTTTCGCTCAGGCATATGATATAAGTTAAATTGTGTTAGTTCGGTAACTACCTCTTGGTATTTATTTGTTAGACTCTGCACATTCCAGAAACCTAATCTCATTGTCCTTTTTCTTTGCTTTAAACGTCTTCTTTTAGTTCCATCCGAAATCCGAGGCATCATTTTAGGTTTTTTAGCGTTTAAGATCTTTTATGAGTGTTAGAGGGCTGGTCTAACCCCTCAACCCCCAACCTGGAGAACCAGAGTACCTATCTCTCTTCGTCTGGCCTCTCCCCTTTGAGCTATCGGCTTGGGTGACCCTGCTGATAGTTAAACTATCACCGGCATAGCTCATAGGTTCCTTGAAGCACGCAAACCACACCACCACGACAAGGTGGAGATACCAGCTGGTGTGGTGCTATACATCCTCCGGATCCAAAATTAATCACGTCAGTAGCTTCTGACTAATATGGTCAATTCTGTGGCTTCCATCAGCCAGACCGGAACTTCTTAGCACTACATAATATTTAACAGAGGCTATTTTTGGTCAGCCACTCCGGGATTTACCTTCAATTTTTCCAATTTCAACATCCTTCCTAATTATTCGCATTATTGTGGTGGTGGCTTAGTTGGTAGAGCGCTCCTTTCTGAACAGACGTCGATTCAGATTTGGGTTCGAAACCTTAGCATTACTATGTTCCCAATCCGGCTTGCAACCGCGGGATCTTAATGCTAAAAACCTTCTCTGAAATTTATGTCGTTGGAATTCGACGTTAAACTGTAGGTCCCCCGTGATTATACCTTAGAAAAAGGCTATTAATGATGATGATGATGATGAATGCGATAATGTCAAAAATTTACGTTATAATCTAAGAAACAACAAACTACACGCTTTGGTGATGCTGCCGCTGCAAAACTTTTTCACACCATTATACCTATGTAAACAATCCCATCCAAAAAATTATCAGTGTGTTTTGAAGATAATATAAAATACATAATAGTTAGACTTTAATGCGTAAATATTAACATAAAATTCTGAAAAATAAAATGATATTAATACCCAAGCAAAATTTCAGGTCATATAGAGCCTAACAGAACAGCAAAGTTAAATTCTCTGATTTTCAGAGAAGAGTCAGATTTTGATATAATTTTATGTATGTTTATTAGTAAATGTAAATAGGGGTTCTTTTAGCTCATTTTTGGCGCTATTATGAGACCGGGTGTTGATAGTACTTAATACTGTTGTTACGTCAATCTCATGAAATTGTATTTCTACTCGTAAAATATAACCATAGTTTTGTTATAGTTGAAGGCAGAAAATTATGTTATACAACGATAATAAGCCTTGTATATTTTCCAGGACACAGTCAATCTCATAAAAACTAAAGTATATATTCTTGATATCTTCCCCGCTCTGTTTAAAGAAAATGTGTTGCAGCGACCTTATTTCCAATTTCTCTTTTAAAAAGCACAGAACAATGCAACATAAAAAATACAAGAGAGGTTGTGATATTACAAAATATGTTTCTCTTTCAACGACTATTGTTTTGTGGAATGTATATTTACATTTTCCACACTAGCATAGTTTTTAAAATAATTATTAAAATTACGAGAGATAGAAAAGCTTAGGATTAACTAATATGAAACATTACGTGTGAGTGTATCTATTTGCGTTTGAACTTCGAATTTACAAAATATAAAGTTTAAAATACTAAAAGCTGTAATTTTCATGAATTTAGAAAGTATCTATACTATTTAAAACGGTTTACTAATAATAAGTGATACAAAAATGTTTCATGCCCTATATGAGATTGAAATATTCGCGGTATGTTAGCAATTTTGCACTGATGATTTATTAATATACACACAAACGAAGTGAACAATCTCGGTTTCGACACGCACACACAACAATAAGGAATTCAGAATTTCAACTATTGTTGTGTAAAACAAACGGGGAGCGTTAAAATTTAATTTAATTGCCAAATCCCACCTCTCCAAAGCCGGAATGTGCAAAAAATCGTTTACTGTTTCGCTGCCCGCATCATTGGCAGAAATGCGGTAATTGCGTAATTCTGAAAGGGAAGGCTATTAACAAATGGCGGGTAAATGAATTTTATCAGTGCGTGTATTGTTCGAAGCGATGCGTTCTCGATATTGTGTCGGCTGCTGTGAAATGAGCTTTTTGATGAATAGATGCGCTGCTGGGATTGGCGCATTGACAGAATGCGTGTCATATCAAATTCCAATTTTACATATCGAATTTCGGCCCGGCGGCGTTGAACCCAAAATTGAAAGCACTCATGCGAGATTCCGAATACAAAATGAAACATCATTTTGTTTGTAAATATACATCGTTTCTATTTGTTGCATAAATACATGTTTATCTAGATGGAAAACTCTACAGCTCGCCTCACAAGTGGCTTTGAAGAGACTCCTATACGTCGCACGAAATGCTCTTTTTGTTTACGGGACTACCTACATGAATTTTAAACCGGCAAAAGCTTTTCGGCCTTGGTGTTGAGAGGATAACTCACTGATTCCATAAATATTTGTAGCCACCCGTCTCCTTTAATCAAATTCGACCGCGTGCTCACACCACCTTTTAACATTTTACGGTCGTGGTCGGTTTGCGGAAAATTCCGTAAAATTTGTTAACTTTATTTCCCTAATAACATCGAACGCAGTACGTAGATATCTACGCCGGTGGGGTGTCCAATGCTCTTACAAGTTTATGTTTTTTATATAGGTACGTACCAGCCGTAAATATTTTTAGCATCATCGAGAACGTGGGGTGTTTGATAGGGATGAGTAATTTCTATCCTCTTTTACATGCTCACGTTTCGGTTTTTATTTATCTGGTGCGGATACAATACTATCTGATTATACACTACGAGACATCTAAAAATATTGTTTACAGCGATAGAGGTCCGGAAATAAATAGGAGCACATTACATTAATCGTAGGAATGACGATAAAATGCGAATTTAAAATGATTTACACTGTTTGGGAATCTCCGGAGTATTGGAAAAATTTAGTTTCAAAAAAATTTTAATTTCATTTGCAAGATCGAAACTTTTCATTACATTGGTGAATATTACTAACGTTGAAGGTATCAGAAACAGAACAAGCTTCTTGCTTTCAATCGTAATCGTGTAAGCCACAAACCTAAAGACAAAATAACTCATATGGTTTCCACATCTTCCTTGTATGAATGATCAGAAACATCCAGAGAAAGTAATGGTATAGAGACCTCCAGGACGTAGAAAATGGAAAGGTCTAGAACAGAGGGCGGCAATGCTTTCTAGAGATGGGCCACTTGAGTATCCAATAAGTTGTGGCGGCAGGTAGGGGGACGGACGGCATGCGATTCCTCTATGGAAAGGGGTTTTTTGCAACATTAGCTATGAGACCAATGACGCTATCTTAACCCTTATATGGGTGGTAGTATATTCCACCGAATTTTGAATCCGCTACATGGTATGACACCCATGGTAGACGATTCTAATAAATGCAACATGGATGTACCCCCTGCAAGGGGGAAAAGAGTGATTTTGCTACATCCCGGGTCCGAAGAAGGATGGATGCAGTGTACGCCTTCGATATCGACTAAAAATGTTCGCGATTCGAGTTTAGATTACCATGAGGATATGACAGCGGAATTGTTCGAGTTATGGTTCGAAAATACTTTATTGCCGAATTTGCCCAGTCATTCTGTCACAGTACTAGACAACGCCAGCTACCATTCCAAGCAAATTAATAAACTGCCAAATTCCAATAGTTTAAAAGACGACATAGCACACTTTTTATGAGAGCATAATATGTTTTTTGAAGAAAACTACACGAAGAGGGAATTGTTGCAGATGCTAAAAACAAAAACTTTTTCCAAGCAATTTTATGTATACGATCTGGCAAGCAAATTAGGCCATACTGTATTACGTTTACCGTCATATTATTGTTATTCAATCCAATCGAGCTAATATGGAGCCAGCTCAAAGGAAATATTCTCAACAGAAACAAATCGTCCAATTTGGATGGTGAACTGATTTTATACAACAAGAAGTGATTAATATTTTTCCGAACCTCTGGAAAAATCGTGTGCGTCATGTAATCGATATAGAAATTAGTTACTTAAAGGAGGGTACTTTTCATGAACAGGTGATAATTTGGGTGACGAAGATGGTAGCGAAAGCGACGATTTTGACAAGTTAGATGAATAATGTGCAATCGGACAATAATTTACGAAACATTGTTTAAATAATTATATTTGTTGAAGCAGATTGACAGGTATGCGATAAGTGAATTATATTTTTTATATTGTGTTAACTTTTTCTTTAAACAAATTACTTACAGATTTCTTTTTCCAAATAAAATCTTAAACCCCGGTCCTGTTAAATTATGTTTTTTATACTATGTTAACTTTTACTTTAAACAAATTACAGATTTGTTTTTCAAATAAAATTTTAGAAGCCGGTCCTGGTATTTTACCTGCAGTACACCTTGAAATGGGTTTCACATAGGATTACTACTTACGCTTTTAAGACGGTTTAGCCAAATAGCTCTACCGCAACTATATGATCTTTAGCTGATAGGAAACCCTTGCTTAGGGTTTCTTTGGTCGTGAATATTTTTTTACGTTATGTCTTCTCAGAACAGCTAACCTTTCCGGAGGTGTGGATTCCTCTTTAGCCCTGGGATTTTCAGCTCTTTGGATAGATATCCGAATTTCTACGGCTGTATAATCGTTGCATAGCAATGATGTCAGCAGGTTTGTCTTCTCTTCTTCTGTATGTTCACTATCTGATATACGGATAGCTCTGGCAGTCAGAGTTTTGAGCACAGTGTTGTTCTGGCAAGGGTGGTGATGTGAATTTGCATTTAGGTACCTATCTGTGTGCGTCTTCTTCCTGTAAACAGCGTGCCCTAAGCTGCCGTTGGGTTTTCTAGTGACATGAACATCGGCACGGAATAGTGCCATTTTTCTCAATTTCCGTGGTGAATTGGATGTTATTTGTGAATTGAGTTGAGGTGTTCGAGAAACTGGTTTAGGGTTTCGCGTCCGTGAGAACAAGCCACAAAGGTGTCATGCACATATCTGAACCAGGATTTGGGTTTCAGGTCTGTTGATGCCAAAGCTTTGGTTTCGAAGTCCTCTATGAATATATTGTCGCTTGCCGGAGAAAGAGGTGAACCCAAGACCGCTCTTTTAACCTGTTTGTATAAGTTGCTTGTAACGCCTAGTTGGCAACAACAATAATACTGACTACTAAGGGCAATAAAAAAACTACCGGTAAGTTCCAGGTGTCGAGAGTAAGGGTCGACCAGCTACAGTCGAAGAAGGAGGGGTTAAATAAAAAGCCTAGGCGCCACCTGTTTTGAAAATTAATCTTAGCCCTCGACGATGTCACGATGGATAAAACAGGAACCTCCCAGGAATCTAACTTACCTTTGACGATTGCTAACATAGAAAAACTATGGGGAAAGAAAAACACAATCAAACAAGAAAGTCCGGACAATTAAACTTTTAGTGCACAGCAAACGACAACAAGATCAACAAACTGGAAGATTAACAACAGCGTAACACACAAAATTATTAACAGAGAAAAGTATTTCAAAAAATCTACAGTTAATTTACGGGACGCAATAAAGCGAAAGAACAAATTCAAGTTATTATAATAATCAAAATACAAAATCTATACAACGCGACTAAATTACCAAGTATTCGAAGTCGACGAGATCTCGTTACTCAATACCTAGATTCAAACATAATAGACCTAACAATGTAATTCAATAAAATTTTAACCTTTCGCAATATTTTCCAAAATTTAAATTATAACAAAAAAATGTTTGACTACAATTTCCAAATTAAAACATGAAAAGTACAGATTTAAATTACAACAAAAGTCTGACGACAATTTCCAAATTAAAAATGAAAAGTACAGATTTATCGAACGCACCTCGTATAAGTTCAAAAATTCAAATTGTTATTACCACGGAACATATTATCATGCGCACATACCCGCACCTGGGTGGAAATATACTGTTGATATCGAGGCTTCGCACTTCGCTGCTCTCTGCGATAAACGAATCCATTGAACGTTCGCCAGACCTCATCTGCTTCATATTGAACAAGATGACCATGAATGCAAAATAAATTCAAATTAAATGTTGAAGACTCGAGCGGGAATAATTTCCAAACGGTAGGAACTCCATACGGGAAAAATTAAATTCAAGAAAAATTGCAATAACAAACAAACAAAAGCTTAAATTTCATTCTTACTGAACGATGAAATTTTCGGCGATAAGGAACCTCTAGGTCAATGGCACAATCAAATTGGGTAAAAACCCTAGGAAAATTAACTCTCATACACGCCCTAGCGTTCCTCCAAAGAGGGCAACCAAACCCAAGGAACGACGGCATACGGATAAATTCCTCTAACACCTACGGTCTTAAATTGGGAGATCCATCCCTAGCTTACAACAGCTAAATAGAACCGAAGCTGCGTGCACTACCACGAGGATTTCTCAACTAACTTCCCCGATCCGCGTAGCATACATGCAACAAGTAAAAGGTAAACGAATGCAAGGCGAAAAGTTACGAGTTCGAAATTCAATTAAATCCAAAATATTCTAAATATATGCAACCCAAATTGCGAAAATGAAAATCTAAAATAAAACAATGAGGCGTACAAAATCGGAACGTTACATGCTATTTCAGCTGAAGAAGGTGTTCTTTTAACGAATTTCCACTCATAGAATTATATCTTCCGGTAGTTTGGCGGACAATCATTGCGTTAAATTCTCCCATACAGACTTTAGCAAGATACCTACCAAGCTCCGCTTACTTAGTGGCAACACAGTATCCTACATTAGCGATTCGTGGGATTTTGTTAAGAATATCAACAGTTTAAGTGTGTGCGAAAGTAACATTCTAGTGAGTGGATGGAAAATGGATTTTGAAAATGCTCTAGTGCTTGCTGAAATTTAGCATTGCTTTCCAAGAATCATACGAGAAGCAATTACGATTGAGAAACAACCCAATAACATCAACAGAGAGGATGGGTTCAGATTCAGCAAAGCTTGGACACCGGTAGTTCATCTTCTAAAGATTCGGAAACAAGATCTATCGCACGATCATGCTCTGCCTCCCCTGTTCCCGCCTAACGACAACGGTCAACCAGAACTCCGTCGTTCTGCCCGACTGGCTCAAAGAGGTTTAAATACCTCCGCTTCCCGGATTTGAGTTCAGTGTTCTATTCACTCTGAAGATGCAAACTGCAATGTCTTGCGAAACGTTAGTTTGTATGGGTTCACAAACAATAATCAGTAATGCTGCCCTTGCTGAGTGTGGCCTCCAATCGACGACGCGGTCCAAGCCGAAAATTAATAATAGTGTTGACAAATGAGAAACTGTTTAAACTGTCCTAAACTTGATTTCTTAATTAAAGGAAGATTTAATAATGTCATGTAATCATTGCCTATGGCAGTTAAATTTGGGACTGAATTTTAAAAACTAAAGCTACACAATTGCACACTGCAGAGCAAAAAATGTTTATCATTGTTATTAATGTGCCATTCCAATGGTTGCAGAAGAGTTGTACATCGATAAGGGGCATTTCGACAAACTTAGCATAAAGATAGATAAAGAAGAAGGAAAATACATTTGGACACAGTCTTACGGGTGAACAAAAATAGAGAAGTCGGATCGTGCGTAGATTTTGTTCAGATTTGTCGTAGCAACGCAAATTAGTTTTAACGTCTTTGTTAGTGGTAATGGGTTGTGGACCCTGAAATGAAACGGAAAAGCGTGCAGTGGATTTGAAAAACATCAAGGCCCAAAAAAATTGGTTTGAAAAAATCCAGAATAGAAATCCCGTGGATTACCTTCTTCGATAAGCAGCATGTGAATAATGAAAAGTCCTTCGCTGTTTCCTAAAAATCTCGTTTCCGTTGCGTTCACTTAGATATCCCTTCTATCCCTCTTTCTCTCCTCCTTTGTTGAATGTGTCATGTACATGTAATAAGTAGGAATTTAAGAACCATAGCATATCGTCTCGTTTGACTAACCATTTACGTATGGCAGCAGATGAAGTCATCCCTAATCGAATGGACACACGTGAGGTTTGGTTGAGACTCGGAGGATGCAGACAGGCAAAACTCTATAGATGGACCGAAAAAATCCAGGTCGGTCTTTTATCGGATAAGTCGACGGAACTCTCAATCTACTGCTAGGAATCTTTACAAGTAAGCTCAGAAGACACCCAAGCCTCCTAGGTGTAGAGGACGACCCATTATGTCAGGCTTGCGGAGGGCAGGACCATCTGCCATTTTCTAGAAGACTGCGAGGTGCGATTGCTACTGAGATATAAAGTTTGGCGAGTGAGAGGCAGATGGGAGAAGGGAGAGAGCTGTGATGAGTTATAAGATGCTAGTGGTTAGTAAAAAGGACCTATAGGGGCATACTTGCTGGGTATCTTAGCTTCCCCCTCACCTTATGATCTACTATCTATGATCGTGATTTATTGTTGCTCCTCAAGGTCTATTCTTTGTTTTGGCTCTAAATATCTTATATAGAATTTTTTTAAAACATTCCCCAATGGTTTTCAGCTGCTGTAGCTGATACTATGTATTCGCGTTTCAGTTGTACTAATTGAGATGCTTTTGATGATAACATAGCCAAATGACTTTAAGCTCCTCTTAAATAGCTGGTTTTACTTCTGTACTTATGTCGCTGGACTTCTGATATTTGAGTTTGATGTCTTCTATTCAACATCGAACTCAAATATCAGAAGTCGGCAACCTTTCAAATCTAACTATTACAGTCTCAACACAGATAATTCAAATGTATTTTTATTAAACCAAGGGGATATACAGGGTTTCTTAAAATTGATGCCCGTTTGAGATTCGATTGAGGGAGGTAAGACAAATCGAAAATTAAGAATGGAAATTTTATCGACTGTCCTTATTGAAGAAAAAGTAAATAATAAGTTTTATAGCACGGTCACTCCAATTAATTGTGTAACATAATTCAATTAAGTGACTATGGTGATGTTAAAAATTTATGAATCGTTCTGTCATATTGATAAGTAGAGAACGGATTTTATGCAAACCGCGTATGATGTAATTTTTGCATATCTTGCGAAACAATCGATAATGTGGACGAATCACGGTGTTTAGAGTTAATTAACACTAATTAATTAATGAATATTTTGCATATTTAGGCAAAGTCTGCATATTGAGACGTTTTATGCATATTTATGCATAAATTTTATATTTTTGCATAAATTTCATATTTTTATTTTTTTCCGATTGGTTTCCAAATTTATTTAACAGTGGTTTTTTATAACATCATAGCTTGTTTTGCATTTTGTATGAGTAAGATCGCAGATAGTTTATTCTAAACGTAATTAATTTTCTTAGAAGTTGGGTAGGCGACCGGGTGGCGCAGTGGGCGAGAGTCCGCTTTGCAACCGGTTGACCCGAGTTCGACTCCCGTTGTGGCCCGAATTTTAATTAATTCGGGAGCAGCGGGAGTGACTCGGTAGCATAGTTGGGGGGGTTTTTCAAGGGTGGGGCATGTTAGACTCGTGCATAGCGCTACGCGCGCTGTACTGAGGTAAGCGGGGTGGGATGAGAATCGTGGAGTTATTA
>JABXWE010030535.1:0-13516 GCA_014611495.1 Limonius californicus
ATACCTCAAATACAAAATAATCCTTCAAGTATAAATAATTACAATGTTATAAAATAAGAATTAACAAAATCTACCTTCTAGGACTTCTAACTTCGCCTAGGACAACCAAAAATATTCCCTACATCGCGCAAAGACGTCACTATCCTCATTTCGCAAGGAATATGCCATTCAACTTCACTTATGTCACCAATAAGCCACATCGTAGCATCATCCGAAGATCGTAAACTACCTTTTACTCATAAAGTATACAAAATTCATATTTTATCATAATAACTTTTCAAATATCCTTCTTTACATGATAATGAAACTAATTACCAACAATTTCAGGTAAAATCAAGCTTCCTATTATCAAAATATTATCCTTTCATACATACGTAAGGCATTACGAACCCAAAAATCACATCATATCAGGGTTATCTCGTAAGATTAATATAGTTTAGACATAGTTTATAATAATAATTTAAATATAGGGTAAATATCATAGCAATATATATACATATTGATACAGAGCCTTCTAAAGAGAACCGATAAACATTTTAGATGCTACCAAAAGAAAACCATACCTTTATTTATGTGCACAGCACATATCTACAAAAAAATGCCGGAAAAAATATAGGATGGGGTCTTTAATATCAACATCGTAAAAGTTTAGATGACATTTAAAGCTCGTTGTGGAAGCGGATTAGTCATATGAACAATTTTAATTATCTTTTCAAGCAGAAGAATTTTTTGTATTGGCTGTTTGCTTACGTCTTTGGAGGCAAACGGAAATAAAAGAAATCGTAATTTAGCACTCTTCAGCGAGTCTCTACACAAGGTGTGTAAAATATATCATCGAACAAAGTACTTCCTGAGTTTATAACATTGAAAAGTTAATAAAATTAGTACCGGGGCAGTAAACTCAAAATGGTACAAACTTTTCCTTAAGTTCGATAATTGTATGGCAGAAGTTTAACACAAACATTTTATTTCCAGTAAACTTCAAATAAAATTAATTGGAAGTTAACCTAACGTTCTCCTTTTTCCTTTGTACGAGGGTGTTTCTGT
Organism: Limonius californicus; assembly: GCA_014611495.1. Classification (NCBI taxonomy): domain Eukaryota; kingdom Metazoa; phylum Arthropoda; class Insecta; order Coleoptera; family Elateridae; genus Limonius; species Limonius californicus. The sequence goes on from JABXWE010030535.1 coordinate 1,048, forward strand.
TCAGTGACCACGCAGCTGAATAGTTCTTCTTTAAATCGTTGAAACCACCGGAAAATTAGACGAATCACTCTAAATCGCATCGATCACCAAGGATGTACAACGTCAGCATTTGGGGCTTTCCCTTCTCTTATTAATCTTAGCAACCAACTTAATATAACTTCTTACTTTGACATCTATTTTCTTATCTCTTTTGACAGAAATCAGTAATACACCTTGGAAGAAATTCGTAGGTAATTTATTGGTTCAATAATTCAAAAGATATTCGTCGCCAAAAGGAAAGTTTGATACATGAAAAATGGACTTTCATTAAGTAATTCATGAAAGACAACGACTAGAATGGAAAGAGAAGCAGCACAATCTACGGCAGCAATCGTTATTCGGAAAATGACACTCTTCTAGTTTTTGTTTTTGTTAGACAATTTGATTCGTTGGCAGATATGTGTATTATAATTTCTGATAGATATCACTGTGGTTTTGTTCTCAAGTTAGGATTTCGTTGAAGAAAAGCTCCTATAATTATGTCATTTAATATGGGATTGGGAGAAAATACTAGGGATATTCGTATTGTTTTTCACCGATTATAAATCTTTAGAGTGAATTCAATGTATGGAGACAATGATTTCCTGCCATTAATATTCATTTTAGAAAATAGGCTTACAGTTATTGTTTTTTAGGACGTTACCTATCACCCACACATGGGAATATTTTTTGATCTATTATTTTTGAAGTATTTTTTCAATAATTTCTGCTTTTCCTTTTTCATTTAAAGATATTAAAAGGCTTTGCTTTTTAGAATTGCCACGGAATTTCGTTCCTAGTTTTCCTCTCCCCTGTCACAAGAGTTGGGCAAATATGTTATAAATATTGTGCATACAGGGTGTGCCAGCTAAGTTGTTCTCCTTAAAACTAGTTGACGCAACCCAACATACATATAGCGTGACAGCCAACCTTTCTCTTTAATGCAATTAAATTGATCAATGACAGTACTAAGTCGAGTTATCAAGAAGTTTTTAAATATCGAGAAAACAGATTTGCTTATTTTTGACGAATGTCTCGGAAATGCGGCTACAACCCGAAATTTATATATCAGGCGCTTTTCAACTAGAAGACCACCGTCTGAAAAAGTTTAGATGCTTTGGAACTTCTTAAAGAAACATTGGTGAATTTCTTAGTAGTTATGGAAGATGCCAAGAACGATTACGAAGATGGAAATTGAGTTAACAGAATTAGAGGCAGGATTGAGGATCCCATGTAAGGCATTAGCACAACTTCAGTTAGAAGAATTCTGAAGGTAGATGTATTACAATTCTATCACGTTACTTTGCTGCAAAGCTGCACCAAAAAGATCTTCAGAAAATATTGTAATTTTATAATTTCTTTCATAATCAAATTCTTTTGGAGCCTTCTTTTTCAGTTAGATATTGTTCAGTAGGGACCTCGGCGGTCCAGTGCGAGAACGCATTGGCCAGTCGAGCTCACAGCAAATGCAGTCGCTCCGTTGGGGCGATCGAATCCCGACTGGGGCGACCGCATTCGCTTAGTTAAGTTTAGGGTGCATGTTGCATGAATGTTTAGTATGTAAGGGACGCCTGCACCCCCCTGAAGTAATGCGAAAGCGGTTCCGGGGGTGGGGGCGGTAGTATGAATGTGTGAGAAAAAAAAAATAAAAAGATATTGTTCAGTAATGGTGAAGAGAACAGCTATAACATAAATGTTGCATTATGATTTAGGCAAAAAAGGATTTCCAAACGGCTAATGCCATAGCATATTCGCAGAAAATAAATTTCCGAAGAAAACTTAGGCGCTACACAAGTTTATTAACATTTTCTTTCACGGATTGTCGTAAGAAATGTAGGTTGTAGTGCTCCGGGCTCGTTTGGTTGTAGAACGTGAAATATCTTTCGTGAATTACCATACAATTTATGGTCTCAAGATTCGTAGACTTTTGATGAGGCCCTTAGGGCCATTTTGCCTATTTTGCCAGGCGTGAATTCTACCATTCCGGGAAAGTTGCATTTTTGGGACAGCGCATTCGTACAGTATGTGTTCCAAGGTTTCTTCGACAGATCCTCTCTCTTTGAGATGGTATCCCAGAGATGATGAGACTTTTAATTAGATTCGGGTTTGTTTTTTAAAGTTCACAAAGCTTAGCATTGTTTAACGAGTAGTCAATGAACTTTTTCACTTGGTTTTGACCCAGATTATTTCTCCAATAGGTTCCGTTTTATTCTCTTCCTCATTTACGCTGTTCTTCAGATATGTGGCTTTTGGTGATTTCACAGAACGGTTCGGGTACTATAACTGGTGGAACTTTCTCTTACAAGGGTATCGGCAATTTAATTGCCTTCCATTCTTTCATGCTCTAGTATCCACGTCAAATCGAATGCGTTTCTTGTGACCAGTTGCGTCAGGGTTTGTGTGTAGCTTCAGGCTATCTTAGATTCAAATGTATCACACTGTTGAGCGTTTAAAGCCGTCTTCTTAATGAAACGTAGATTTTATTTCTCGTAATCCTTTCCTTGAACACTTTTAAGCGCATAAATCAATTGTGTTGCTTATTGCCTGAGCTTCCGCTTGGAAAATGGTTGAAATATTTCCTAAGTACTTTGATATCCAAGATCTATGCTTTGATATGCTTATGGCTACATTCGTCTACACCTCTACACCTCGTTCGTCTTAGATCGTAGTCGTATTTGTTTGGTATTATAAATGCCTGTTGCATCCTGTAGGCATTTAGTCTGGCCTCCCTTCGTACATACAATTTTGGGGAAGCAGGTTTAACAATGTCTCTATTGTTGTTATAGGGTAGGAGACCATAATTTCTGTAATCCCTAAACAGGCAAGTTTTTGAAGCTTTTGCAGTTTGCTGGCTGCTACACTTTGTTCTGTTTTTGCTACCATACGAATGAGGCATGGGTGCTAATAAGTTTTACAACCAATTTATATGAGTAGTCGAGCATTTTTGGCATTATGCCTCAAGCCTTACCAACGAGTCTTTTCTATGTGAGTTTACCAGGTTAGTTTTTGGTCAAGTACAATTCCCTAATGTGAAATCTCTTGGGAATGTTCTAGTTGCGCCTCATTTAAGGTAGCGCTTTAAGGTTTAGTTGTTCCGTCGAGCACCACTTGATAGTCACAGGAAATGAGACCTAGATTTACTACTGGGGCCCTCTTACTACGTATGAATCAATGCAGTTGTTTCATGGGGGTCATGCACTAGGAAAAAGGCCAATACGTACTCTTGTAGGTGCTGAAAAATTGAAGACGACCATTTTTTTGGGACGTGGAAGGAGTTTTGATGACGAGTACATGTATAGTTCATCTCACGTAGCTTTTCCGGTAAAAGATTACAATTTACAAGTAGGCGAAATTTGACCAGCTCGGTCATAGCACCCATCGTACCGGTGGTTCTCAAATATTTATTAGTTCAGACGTAATAGTAAAAGGTTATTCTTTTCTGTTATATGTATTACAAACCAAACCATAATGTGTTGATATTTCTGAAAACACTCGTTAGTGGATAATAGAAATAGGAAATGGGCTTATAAGTAAATACTTTAATGGTTATTAAACGGGTGGTCTATAAGTAACAGTAAAAGCTAGTGGAATATATACGCATTTAGCTCAGTTTACTGTAGTGTGCTGAAATGAGTGCTTCCTTTTTTCTAAATTCACATCTAAAATGCCTCGACTTGACTTCACAAGCTTTAAAGTTGGTGATCAATTTACTACAATATTTACAGAGTGAGAAAGACAATGGAGGTCCTCTAACACTTGTAACTCCCGTGCAAAGGGTATGTAATAAGAAGAGTAGATATATTTTATTTTGTTTAAAGATTTTTCAACAGCTGTTTTATTAAAACCATATTTTAATTTTATTAAAGTTGCTTTACAAATTGGTGAAAATAACAGATCAATTATTCGGAGGCACAAATCGGATCCACTCTTAAGGACTCCAAATAAAGAACGCCACCGTAAGAAACCCCCAACGAGAGATCTAGATGAAACTATAAAAATGGAAGTTAGAGATGTAATTTATAATATGTACTGTAAACGGCAACATGCTACCTTAGACACATTAAATATCTAACTGAAAGAATGCGCCATACTTGAAATATCAAGAGCAAGTTTAAATAGATTATCAATAGACATAGGATTTTCTTTTACCATGCACGACAATCGAAGGGCCTCATGTGAACAAAGACACGTTACAAACATGCGTACAAGTTTTTACGGATTTACGTAAAAAAATATGGAAGCGGACTCACCACTTCAATGTGTATTCTTAGACGAAACGTGGGTAAAGGGTGGAAATAAGCGTTCATGGCAAAATTATAGTGTTGCAAGAGTACGGAAGCCTCAGACAAGTCGAGGAAAACGCTTTATTATACTCTATGCTGGTACTCGTAATAGATTTGATGGAAGATGCGAGTTTAGTGTTTTGCGGCAACTCAAAATTAGCGGAGTATCATGACAACATTAATGCAAAAAATTTACAAATAAACGAGCAACTGTTACCGATTTTAGAAGAATCCTCCCTGATTATTATGGACAATGCCTCTTATCATCGTTGCGAAATTGACCAGCAACCGAATTCTTCGTGGAAAAAGATCGAAACAGAAAGCCAAAAAGATGAATTGATAAATTCACACGGTCACGTAGTATTACGTTTACCACCATACCATTGCCAATTTAATGCAATTGAAGAGATTTGGGGAATAAGCAAACAATATTATAAGTCACACATAGGTAGGGACGGTTATGACAATAAGGTACTTACTATGTTGAACGAATCTCTAAATAAAGTTTCTGCAGAAGTGTGCCGAATAATTATTGACCGAACCGAAAAGAAAATTTTGAGTTGGTGGGATCAGGAAAAGATAGTGGCAACTGAAATAAATCCAATAATAATAAATGTAGGGGAGAGAGATTCGGGGGAGGATGACGATGGTTAGTGTACGAGGTGTGTTGAATTGAAATCCATCTTTGCTTTATAAAAATTTATGCAACAATTTAATTAGAAATAATTACCGTCTCAGTTACTCATTGTTTTACTAACCGACCTATATCTTGCTCATAGAATTTTTGTGGCTGTTGATTGAAGAAGTCTTCCACAGCTATCTGCACTTCTGCGTCAGACTCAAAATGCCGACCTTTTAACGCCTTTTTCAGCGGTCCAAAAATATGGAAATCATAAGGCGATAGATACAGGCTTATAGGGTGGATGCTCTAAAACCATCCATTTCTTTCGTTGAAGATTTTCTTTTACCACATTTGCAACATGAGACCTAGCATTTTCGTGCAGCAAAATGACCTCAAGCATAAGTTTTCCTGGACGTTTCCGTCTTATTGGTTGATGAAGCTTGTTCAAAGTTTAATTGTACAGATTTGCATCGACGTTTACTCCAGGTTCCTTAAACTCTGTCAACAAGGGTCATTCATGGTCGAAAAAAGTGTTAAGATCACCTTGCCTGCAGAAGGTTGTGCTTTAGACTTCCTCGGTGGTGGTGAATTTGAATATTTCCATGCATCGACGATAACTTACTGGACGGCTCGTAGTAATGGCACCAAGTTTCCTCACCAGCAACTATTGACAGAAGAAAGTCATCACCATTTTGCCTATAGTCTGTGAGGTGTTGGAGAGATAAGTTCATTCGCAAGAATTTTTGTTCATTAGACAAGAGATGAGGAATCCGTTGCCAGCAAACTTTGCTGTAATCCATATTACAAACAATACTATAGACAAATCCTACACTCGTACCAACAATTTCTGAAATTTGTCTAATTGAAATTTGACGATTTTCTCTAATAAGGCCTTCCACACATGCCATATTGTTTTCTGTTAATGCAGTATACAATGCACCTGGTGGAGGGCTCATCCATAGTCCCCTCTTTTCCAATCTTAAATTTTTGGCACCATTCCTTCACAGTTGGGTACGCAATACATGCATTTTCATGCATTGCTTGCATTCGCTTATGAATCTTCAATGGTTCCACACCCTCAACGCATACAAGTTGTAGGAACGCACGCTGATCGAACTTGGACGGAATTTCAACAACAAACGCCATTTGAAAAGTTTTATAAGTCAGAATCAAATTCAAACGCTAGAAACTTATTATTAATATGTTGCTTACAAACATTACTAACATTAACAAACGTCATATGAATTATTGCATTTCTTTTCAAGGCTAACTTGATCAAAGACGGGTTTCAGTTGAATAAACTTTGTAAAAACGAAAACAAAATGGAAGATCTACTTAAGGCAGTTTTCAATTCATTATTTTGTCGTGTTAGTAACTTAGTACGTATAAATAAGCGGCAACCATATCTCAATATCTTAAAAAATTCGTATTTTATGTATAACATTATATTTACCTATTTATAGAAATTCCTTCATGTTTTTGTTTAGCCCTGTGGGTATAAAAGAACCCGCAATGAACGTTTAAGAAGAATTCCTAAAATTTCTTGCCACAAAATAGTCTTTGTGACATATTTGTGAAAAATAACCTACAGGCTATCTTTTTGTTGAAAATGTTCATGTGTTGATACAGCAATTTTTTTCTTTAACATATAGAACGAAATTCTCACTACTCAAAAAGTTTGGAAGTTACAAAGCGGTGAATAAACTTTGTCGCGGAAAATGGGTTTCATTGTACAGAAGATGAATTATAGCAACTAATTTTTTACAGAGGCGACAGCGAAAATGTTTAAGAAATAATGGTATGTAATATGAGAATTTTAGAAGAAGCTGGATAAAATACACTGTTGGCGATGAGCAAACCATTAAAGCCAATAAGTGCGATGATTTAAATAGTGTATGTTTTTGAACGCCTTTAATTATGGGAACTGGCCTTTTGTAAATTTAAAATTTATGCCATAAAACTACTTTCTAAAGGATAAGTATTTTAAAAAAACTTTATGTATTGCTGTAAAAATACCAAGTCATATTTTTATACATTCAAAAATATCAACAATAGCATTGTGAAAGACATTTACATTGTATAAATCGATCACTCCTGGAACAGAAACTTGTTCTCAGTATTCTAGAGCTTACTTTACGATTAATTAAAAATTCCAATAAATGAGGGTTTTACATATTGAGGGCCGCATTTACAAACAATTTACGTAAACTAAAGAATAAGGATTTATACTATTGGGGCTTCCAAATTTTCTTTTGTTGCAGGATTCAGATTAAATTAAGTCAAATATGTATACCATGCAAGTTCTTTAAATTAAGGGATCTTCTTTTGTTCTCATTCATTCATACTACCGTTCCCCCCCGGAACCGCTTTCGCATTACTTCAGGGGGGTGCGGGCTTCCCTTACACACTAAACATTCATGCAACATGCACCCTGAGCTCTAAAATTAGCTAAGCGAAATAAGGTCGCCCCAGCTGGGATTTGAACACCGCAGGTGATCGGCACATTTTGCTGCGACCTCGAGTGGCAACGCGTATGCGCACTACTCCACCGAGGCCCCTAAATTAAGGGATCTGGCAATTCAAAACTAAATGTAACGTTTTACATTGGAAAATTATTATATTCCTTCCCATGTTCCTCCTGGGACTTACGGTTGACTATCAAAATGCTGTAAACCAAAATGCAGCCGATGTAAAAGACAGTACGAATAATATACGACAAAATAATTTGGTAATTTTCTATCATCAGTTGTTATGATGTATCCTGTAACTTTTTCACTTTATTTAAATTTTGTCTGATTTGTCTACTAGTATTTTTACACTATTATGATTACTGAAACTGTTAGTTCATTTTAATGAAATACAACATAAACCGAAAAAGTGTATAGAGTGCGGGTTAGATTTGAGTACAAGAATTAGAACAATTTGAGACGGTAGGGCAACAGACGTTACAGACACAATACAGCGAAATGATTCTTTTCAAATTTAATCTGACTTAGAAACAAATTTCCAGAGAAATAATCGACATGCTTTTCGTAATATTTTAGGAAATATATCTCCAATATTTGACCAATGTCAAATTATCAACATAGGTTTTCAGTGAATATCTAGTGTGGAATTATTGATAACATGTTCATTGGTCTATTCGTTTTTGAGAACCATTTAAACGCCGACAGATATGTAAATTTTCTAGAAGATCATTTGGGAGGATTGCCAGATGATATCCCTCTAGCGATCAGTCATGGTATGTGACTCCAGCGACCAGCACGATGGTGTACCTGCGCACTTGGCGTTACGTGAAAGACAATTTTTGAATCAACGGTTTGAAGGACATGTAATTGGTAGAGGAGAACAGCACCCATGGCCTCCAAGATCTCCAGACTTAACTTGTTTAAATTATTATTTAAACTCCTGAAGATCTTAGGAGACGCATTTTTGAGGCAGCAGAGCTAATTCGAAATAACAATGATATGTTACGTAGGGCAACCAGATCTCTCTTAAGAACAGCCAGAATGTGTCTGGAGAGCAACGGTAGACATTTTGAACAATCTTTACAGTGAATTTAAACTAAAATAAAAATAAATATTGGCTTTCCTGAAATTGTAATTATTTATTAAATAATAATTTAACACTCTGTATATTGAAAACGATTTACTTTAGAGCATAACTTTATTAGAATTTTTAATTATATTTCATCTAAAGATTAGATACACGAAGCAGTGGCCTCACGTCGTGGGACACGCTATATTATTATTATTATCGTGATCCTCGTTTGTACCGCTTGTGCAGTGTCGAGGCGGTGTGGGGCAAGGCTAAGCTAGTTTGTGCTATGCACAACAGGGCCCGCCTCTGCGGGTTACCGTGTTGGTGCGAAACCATGCTTGGCTTGCCTGTTGTGTGTGAATGTTTTTGTTTATGGTCTTGATACTCCTCTAATGCGACCGTAATTTGAGGAGTGCAATTAATTTGATCCCCAATGGCAGCAAATGCAGACCGGGACCCAGCACCGATCCCCCAGGGAATTAGAAAAATTTCCGACCCTGGGGAGATTCGAACCGGGAAGCGTTTGGACTATTACATCCAAACCTTGGCCCTCTACCACTGAGCCATCCCCGCCCTTGGGACACGCTATATAATAATTTCAAATTACACTGTAAGGCAGGCTGTGAGTTGTAAAATGGGTTGCATAAAAATATATATGTAAGTTGATTATTTTATATGAATAACCGGATATATTTGAAAACTTGCGGTAATGTAAGTAGCAGTATATTATTTGTTTTTCTAAATGTTGTCTCCATTCTACTGAAATATGCATGCTAGATATTATTAGCGAAAGCTAGTGCTTGACACTTTTGCAATTAATATAATTTTTAGAATTTTTTAGAAGCTATTTTCTGTCGAGCACGTATTATAATGCAAATAACCCTACGAAAAAAAAAACTATACACATTTATTACCTAGATTACTTGATTAATTGAAAACCTCAGACCAGAGCTATTTAAACAAAACTCTTCTACAATATACTACTGTACTGTTTGCTGCCGTTTGTTGTTGTAATTTGTATAATATTGATCCATAGAGGCAAAATTATAAAACGTGACAACAAACGACCGTCTAGGGTACTTTATTAATCATTAGGTAATATAATGTGTCAGCGAAGAAATACTTAAAACTCTTCCACAATATATTTCTTCGTATGCTACGGGAGGTAGCTAATACTTGGCTAGAAAATTTTAGAAGTTTTAGAGAACCCTTCGTGGAAGTTGCCCTTTAAATTGCAGTATCTGTTACTAGATATTGTTGGCGGTCATTGCTTGTAATCTGTATAATTTAGCAGGTTTTTATAACGGAAATAAAAACTGTAATCCTGGTAGCAAGTTACAGATTCCAACTGTTCGACTTAATTTTAATATGGTATAGTTGCCTTTTCAGTTCAAACGCTGAACTTGCAGGAAGGAAATGTTTCCTTCTTCGAACGCGGTGCTAAACCAAGCAACAGAAACTGTATTTTCTGCCGAAAGAAAACTGCAAGAGCAAATCCCTTAGTTACACACCAATTTCGTCAAAAGTATCATTTACAGAATATCTGTTTCAGACAGTTTCAGGATTTCAGTCCTGATTTTACAGTGTCACTTCTGATGTTATAGCTTTTCTCCTACAGAGGGCGCGGCCATTCAGAGCGCCCTGTTTTTTTTGTCAGGTTTGACAGGAAATTGAGGAAATCATTTTTAATGTGGTTTAATTTATTGCTAGCATGTATATGCGTTTTTACATACACATAATAACATTATGTTCTAGATGTAATTATAAGATTATTTAGATACATCTTCCTTATACGTTTATCCCATAAATGAAATATTTTATTCAAGGCAGAAACATGGTTGGTTCGAACAAATAATTTTTTAAATCATATAAATTCGACCTTTTGTAAACCCCTGCGACATGGTAATGAAAAATGCAAATCTATTTACAACCCGAGAAATTTTGTGGAACTTAATTTTCATGTACGTAATTTGTAATTGTAATTCTTTGGTATAAGAACTTCATCAACGTTTCGTTTTACTAGGTATTTTATGAATAGAACTGCTATTCTCGGAATGAGCTTTTCATTGCGCTAATTACATTCATTATTGGCAGAAACGCAAATAAGCCTTCATGCAAATAGCTTTGTGCACATTGATTATACAATTAGGCAAGGCGGGCATTTATAGAGGTTTTCTCGTTATACTAACGTCACACCAGGTGACGAAAGATAAATTCATTTTAATTAAATAAGGAGGAGAAGCAATATTTCAGAAATATGAGCCGTTACCATGCAGGGGAAAATTACGGAGCGTACAGAAGAGATTAAGTTAGCTGTGTTTACTGGAAAATTTTTACATACCGGATGGTTTTAATATATAGTAACCCTTATGTGCATGAATTTTTATTGCTTTGTATTTTCTACAAGTATATCAAAGACAGAAGCAATTACTTTTATCGTATATTAAGTAAAGTACGAATTTTAAGCAAATGCATATTCTAAAATACTGATAAGTAGAGTTGGGCAAATGCATATTTGCATATCATTTTGTATTGAGCATAACTTTTAATTTTTCGTATACACACGGTTCTTAATGTTTAACCTCATAAATAGTAAATATGTTTTTGTATATTTTGCATATGTTACAACTTTACGGCATGTGGCGTATGTTCGTGCATATTTTGTCGGTCAAAAGAATTAAAAAATATAATATCAAAGAAATTTTTTGGAAGTGAATGTTCTATAATTTCTTACTTAATATTTCTTAATATTTGACAACTGAAAGTTCAGGTAAACGCAGATCTAGCTTAAAGGACAAAGCCGGTATTAGTTGGGTATAGTTGTGCCAGCCAATCAGGTGATGCACGTCATATATAAATTTCATGACGTCACAACCTTGTATGTGTATATTTATATTGAAACACTTTAAAGTGGAACAACAAACAAACGGACGTAACCTCAAATATTTACATTTTAACTTAATATAAAGCAAGTAGAAACCACAGCAGCTAATAATTATTAAAATAAAAACATACTTACATACATACATAGTTGTAGAAGTTAATATTACCTCTCTGACAGCATTTAAACGTAGAAGTAAACCATTATTATTTTGTTCGCGTTCGAAATAGGTTATCAAACTTCCGTTCCGACAAGTTGTTTCGACTGACTGCTTAAAGGTTTCGGCATTTTGTAAACTTGTACAAAAATACAATGTAGGTTAGTTCTAATTAGAACTCTTTTTATAGCAGTAAATAAACAAATTATTTGCAAGAAGAAAACTGCGAACAACCAACCTTCAATGACAGCTGCAATAATTTCTGACAACTTTCTGACAACAAAGTATAAACATGTTGGATTTAATACCAACGTAACGACACACAACAATAGTTCTACTATAAAATACAATACATTTGTATAATTTAATTTGTTAATTATTTAAAAAAAAACCATGGGCTTTGTGGAAACCTACTGTTGTCTACTAAATTAAAAAATATATATAAAAAAGTAAAAGGATAACCTGCAATGACTAATTACATTCTGATTTTCTTTATTTTATGATACCGGCACTGCTGCTCGTTGATCATGTGATCTATGACGTGCATTACTTGATTATCTGGCACAACTATTGGTACTTAGGTATTCAGTGGACATTTCCTGGAAAATAGTACATATGTGGGAATTTTGCTGATTCTTAGAAGATATCGTTATTGTGTCTATGTAGTGCTTACCAAAGGGGTTGGTAAGTTTTCAGCTTCTTTTTTGCGTCATTCATTTCTTGACAGAGCTGCAAGTATCAACCCGAGATTTGTGAAAAATGCCTGAAGTTGGTAGTTCAAAAACCGATTTAATTAAGCTGTGGTTGAAGCCGCACGCATGCTTTATATATGATGGAAGTGTTCTGTTTTGTACCGTTTGCACAAAAGAGGTATGTATCCCGTTATTTTAATTTAATAAAATATTCCCTCTATTTAAACATTGGCAACCCAGAATATCCCTTAATGTCAAATTAAAAGATTAAATTCC
>JABXWE010030536.1:0-15613 GCA_014611495.1 Limonius californicus
CCAAGAATATATTGGCCTAATTGGCTCAGACTTACTTTCAAATCTACCTGCAACTATTGATTACCGATGGAATCATATTCAAACTGAAAAAACAACAATTCCTTTTTATTTTAACGAATCCCAAACAAAAAAAGAAATTCAAAAGAGAAATCAACACAACTTTTCAAAAATTAACAAAAATACATTACATTACATGCATTACTATACCTCCAAGAACTGCACAAATAATAAAATTACCTGCTATAGGCAAAAATGGAAACAAAATTACTCCTAGACTAAATTTTACGAAGCATTTGGCTATGCCTTCAGCAATAGTTCGCCTACACAATAATTATTTTCACACTACTGTCATTAACACCTCAGATAAACCACAATCGTTGGCAATCAATAATCCACTATATATAGAAGACTATACCGAAATTAAAGACAATGACGAAATTCAAATCAATAATCACAACATTAAAAATGCGGAAGAAAATTTCCCTAAAAATTATAAAAGAAAATTACTTTTGCAAAATTTAAACGACAACTTACGTACAGAACATTTAAACCCTGAAGAACAATCCCTATTAACCAACCTATGTCAAGAATATAAAGAAATTTTTCATCATCCAGAAATTCCTTTGACATCTACTAATTTAACAAAACATCATATTAGAACAAAAAACGAAATCCCTATTTTCACTAAAACATATCGTTACCCCCATGTACATCGTGAAGAAGTTAAAAATCAAATAAACAAGATGTTAGAACAAAATAATAATTGTTTATTCAAGTTCCTTAGAAGAACATATTTCCAGATTAAAAAACATTTTTGAAAGATGCCGCACTACAAACCTCAAAATTCAATTAGATAAATCTGAATTTTTACACAAATCAGTTAAATATCTTGGACACATAATAACGCCAGATGGAATTCGACCAGACCCCTCGAAAATACATGCCATACAAAATTTCCCTTTACCCAAAACAAAAACCGAAGTTAAAAGTTATTTAGGACTACTAGGATATTACCGAAAATTTATTAAGGATTTCGCTAAAATTACTAAACCATTAACTCAATGTTTAAAAAATGACAATCACGTTCAACACACCCCTGACTTCATAAACGCTTTTAATTATACCAAAACTATTCTTACAAATGAACCTATTTTGCAATATCCAGATTTTACAAAAACATTCGAATTAACTACAGACGCCTCTAAATTTGCATTAGGTGCCGTACTATCTCAAAATCAACAACCAATTTGTTACGCTTCGAGAACACTCAATGAAACTGAACAAAGATACTCTACCATTGAGCGAGAACTTTTAGCAATCGTTTGGGCAACAAAACAATTTCGCCCATACCTTTTTGGAGTCAAATTTATATTGTACACCGATCATCGACCCTTAGTCTGGTTACGAAATCTTAAAGAACCAAATTCTAAATTAACCAGATGGTCACTAAAATTAGAAGAATTTAACTTTGATATTAAATATTTACCCGGTAAAACCAATAAAGTCGCGGACGCCCTGTCCCGTATCCAAATTCATCCTTTGATAACAGACGACATTGAAAACGAAATCGACAACATTTTAGAAGATACCAATAGAATCAATACTCCGGAAATGAACACTGATAACTTTAGCATAATTCCGAATCGACCGGACTCACCTGACTCTACTGACTTATTTAATATTCCCATGATTTACTCTGACACTTCAAATAATGAAAATATCCAAATTCCACAAACACTTAATAATTCCGAATCACAATCAGACACGATACATACACAACAAGATTCGACACCTGCAATACCAATATGTGAAACACCTCTTCAGCAATTCCCAAATCAAATTGAATTTATATTAACACCTTTATCAAAAGAAATAAAATCAACCAATATCGATGGAAATCGACTAATACAAATTTATCTTAATCAATTTAATAAACATGACAAATTTAATGAACTGCTTATTGAGCACTGTTCACCAAAAACAAATTATCATTGCTATTTTCCAACTGACACTCTATACACCGAATTCTCAGATTATATTATTTCTATATCAAATACTAACACCCCCAAATTTTATAGATGTATGACTCAAGTCACTTACATTTTAGACAAAGATGAAAGAATCAGTCAAATTCAAAATTATCATGAAAATAAAAGTAACCACAGAGGAATCCCCGAAACTACCGAACATTTAAAAAGAGAATATTTTTGGAAAGGAATTAATAAAGACATAAAAAATTATATAGACAACTGTCAAACTTGTAAAAAATATAAATATAACAGACATCCAATTAAACAACCTTTAAATTTAACACCTACCCAAAATCGACCATTCCATACAATACACATGTACATATTTCAGATAGGAGGACAAAAATACCTTACCTTAATAGACGCTTTTTCAAAATTTGCTCAAGCTTACCATTTAAAATCTAGTAACCTTATAGACGTGACAGACAGACTATTTTATTTTATTACAACCTTTACTACACCAGATACTCTAATTGTTGACGGAGAATTTAATAAACAACATTTGAAAATTTTTATAGAACTACATAAAATCAAATTACATGTAACGACCCCCCATAATCACCAATCAAACTCGATAGTAGAACGACTACATTCAACCGGAAATGAAAAAATTCAATATTGCATTGTAGCTTACAACCATTCTATTCATTCAAATTTAAATTATACTCCATTCGAAATCTTATTTGGCCATACCGAAAGTCGAAACCCTTTCGACCTCGAATATAATAAAAACTTTTACGAAAATTATGTTGTTGATCACAAAGAAAAAATGAAACATCTTTACGATGACCTCCACGAAAGACAAAATCAAACCAAAGAAAAACGTAACTTCAGAATTAATAAATCTCGCACATCATATGATTTTAAAATAAACGATAAAGTATACGTCAAGACAAATGCTAGAAATAAAAAAGAACCACGTTTCGTAGGACCATACATAATTGACAAAATCCACGAACATGACACATATGATTTACGCAATATACCCAATAACATAATAACTAAAAGACATGCTAACGACCTAATGCCCTTTTCAGGACAATTGCATTCTTCACCCTCGCCTGGACGTTCGTCTACAGCGAAGTAACAATCCAACATTTATATGACAACCCTGGACTATATCTTTTAGTAAAAGGAAAGGCCCTCATGAAAGAAAGTTCATGGACCCTGATAAAAACTGTAGATTATTCCCCTATTTTATATAATTATAGATTGCTTAGAAATAATTTGCTTGATACTATAGCTTTGCTTAAGAATAAACACTACTCGCTTTTATATAAATCCTCCTCTACCACTCAAAATATTATTTTTAACTATGAAAATCAATTATTATTGTTACAACAATATTTGGATAAATCCGATCAATTAATTAATCAATTATTTCCCGAAATTCATACAAAAACTAAATCAAAAAGATCAATAGCCGATGGACTCGGCGATGTAATAAAATTTATCACCGGTAACCTTAATGCCGAAGACGGTAAACGATACGATGAACTTATTAACAAATTAATTAAATCTTCCGATACTCAAAAAATTATACTACAAGAACAAACCCAAATTTTAAATGACACTATCAATACTTTTACTTTTAATATTAAGACCCTTGCAAAAAACCAAGAACTCTTAAATGAGAATTTAAATAAAGTTATTCTCGACATTAAATTAGACATTCACCAAATTTTAGGAACACTTTCCACTTATGCTGCTCTTGATCAATCAATTCAATCTTTAGAATTATTCATTTCAACCTGTACCGACCTGGAGACATCCCTTACTTTTGCACAAAATCATCAATTACATTTATCATTAATAGATAACCATGATCTGCTATCTGCGTTAGAACATATTTCAGAAAATCTTAAAGAATTACAGGCAACTACTAAAAGAACTTTAGAATTACCATATCCTGTTAAACTGAGAAACTTACATTTATACGAATCTTTAATACAAATTAAAGCCTATCAAAAAATACTACATTTATTTTTATCTATGAAATCCCTCTCATAAAATCATTCACAGAATACCAATATATTCAATTGATCCCATTTCCTGCTTTTAATAAAGAATATTTTCAAATGATAATACCTACGTATAACACACTTCTCTTTAACGTAGAATTTAGTATTCCAATCAATAACGATCATTGCAGACAAGTTACCCTTTCACATTACTTTTGTTCACAAAATAATCATTTCATCATACCCAATTCGAAACTATGTGAAACCCAATTAATGACCTTTAAAAACAATCAAACGTGTCAACCGTTTATTTTCCATTTACACTCAATTAAAATAATAAAATTAAACCCATCCACTTGGATCTTATGTTCCCCTAATGATACCATTATCGACATGAAATGTACAAATTCCGTTAATAGAAAAATCGTTATTGGATCAATACTACTTCATATCACTAACGATTGTTCTGTCTTAATAAATCAAAATGAACTTTTAACTACTTTTGAATCGTCTTCTACCGAAGAAAAACAAATCCAAATTGCATCTATCGGTAAATTACAAACATCGCAATCAGTACACACTGAAACTGCCAAAGTTGACTTATCATCAATTAACGTTCATAGCCTCGTTCAAAGCCAAGCAAAATTAACGAAACAAATGTCAACCCTCCAAAATATAGATCCCATTAATTATAAACACATAAGTTATAGTTCTTTAATTGTTGTACTCGTAATGTTAATAATGATAATATCTTCAATCATTTGTATTTATCGTAAACGTACATTAATCACAAATAAATTGCTTAAACCAATATCCTCAAATCAAACAGTTAACAATAAGGCTATTGAACTCAACTCTACTTCCTTAATTCAATGTAAGTCCACTCAGGATAAATAACTCTTAAAAATTAGTATTGTAATATGAATATTATAATAAAAAATATATAATATTCATTCTGAGGATGGAGGAGTTAACGTATTTAGACTAGCTTGCTCTGCACTGATAATACCCTATCGCTTAGCGATTAGCTAGAAGTAGATTATAATGTAGTCTGTGCAGATGTGATGAGAAATGCTTTTACAATTAGTTAGTTTAGTTTATAATTGGCTGCCTACAATTTAAGACGCTTTTATAACTCCGTTTTTATTTCTTTTTGAAATAAAGTATTATTTTTAAAAAGGCATTTCTTAGACAAGAAACGTAAATTCGCGTTAAGTGGGTTCTCTATACTTATGTAAATTACAGTACTCGCACGCCAAAGGCCTGTGGGATGTCAATGCTCTTTTGAGAGCCAAATGCCCATAGAGAAAAAAAGAGAAAGAGGGCGACCTTTATTATGCGCTGTAAGCAGTTGCCGAGACGAGCAGCTCAATGATCGAACGGGTATGCTATCCTCTTGGCAAGCAGGAAGCCCCGGTTTGGATACTTAACGACTATTCTTTTCAATCCTGTATTTCAATCGATTTTTTTTTATATCTGTCGCATCCTATTTTTTTAAATAATAAGCATTTCTATTTTAGCGTTCTTCATTACTTTGATAGATGTTAGTATTAAACGTCGATACATTTTATGGTAACGACTTTATTTACAGGGAAATTATACAATAAAATTACACAGGGAAACAGCAAATTAAATCTACATTAGGTACTGAACATCCGTAAGAGGGACTCTTTCACATTTACCACGGGTAATTATCAGTTTTTCATGAATCCAAGAGAAAACCAAGGTAAGTATAGTTGCTATACATTGCCAGTTAGTGGTGAGTCCAGATGAAATTCTCAGGGGTGGTAAAAATAATTATATTTAACGACATTTAATAATACATATTGTGATGGATTTTATTTGCTTGTTTGTTTGAAGTCATATTTTTTTTTATTTTATTTTTCAAAAGGATACTCGTGCATGGTGTCTTGTCATGGGAGTCGGTTTTCCTTTTGTATAATAAATTAGGGCAGGCCTTAATACAGTTGATTGCTTGTTTAAGTAACTCTGCAAAACTCGTATTTTATGATAAACCTACAACAAGAAGAATTTTTGGTCAACATCTTGTTATTAAGAAGATTCAGGATAAAATGCATGTACAGGAATATGAAATGAAAACAAGTTATAGCTCAGTATGAATAAATTTTGGATCATAAAAAGAAAATACAGTTATTTAGAAGAAGTTATATTGGAAGAATGAAGCTAGAATATTTTTTTTAAGTGTCAGTGTAATCGGGGGTAGTGGACGTAGTGTGGCTGTGAAATTTTAAACATTTTTAATTTAATTATTTTTATGTCAAAATTTTATAATTGTAATTATTTTAGATCTACGTCTCAATGATTAATTTTAGCATATTTGATATTATATTAATTTTGGGGGTTGCCAAGTGGTTATTATTAAAAAAAAAACAATAAGTACGGGCAGATAAAATTTTGTGAATCTGTTAAAAAGTTTTGCATATTAAAAGGCTGTAAATTAATATTTGTATTAAAACCATATACAATTTCTGCTTAAAAAGAAAATAAACTTACGCAAAATTGAATTGTCTTTATCTAAAAGAAGATTTGGATTCGATTGCCTGTCCAGTTTATTGTTGGTCCATGGCGGTGACAAATTCTGGGCTTTGCTGATTTATTGACATCACTTCTGCCTAGATTAAGAGACGACTAAGAAGAACGAGTACATAAAGGTATTTCAAAATTTACCAATCTACCATTATACTGAGCTAACGGATCATTTTGAAGTACACCACAAGTTCACTATCCTGTATTTGAACAACTTACTATACGAGCTCTAGTACGTTGATTAAACGTTCTAACCAGGTGTTTTTTGACATTTTCTTTAAACCGTCTTGAATATAGCAAAAGTATTAAGGCGATTTTTGTATAAGCAAATCTTGCAACGGTAAGAACCTACTAACTTTGATATAGATTCCTCATGCTCGAGCTACCGTGGTTGTTTGAATGAATTTAATTTTGGAGGCAAATTTCTTCTAAATTTGTCACCTGGCGCCCAATTTTACATTAAAGTAGCAAGTCATAATTCTACTATAATTAAAAATTACAATTGCAGTTGTAGTGGTATAAATATTTAATAGTTAAAAATTTAATTTATTTATTTTGGTCGAATTGAATAATTATAATAAATTGACATAAGCTAACTTGGTTTTAGTATGTATGTAAATATTATATCAAAATGACGCTGCCAATGTGGGGTGATCATTTTAATTATTTAAATTGAAAATTATAACAATATATATATATATATATATACAGGGTGTTAGGGAAGTCGACCGAAACATTTCTAGGGTAGAATTAGGGCGCAAAATGAAGTCGAATATTTCTTTGCCATTTTTGGCCCAGATACATAGTTTTCCCATAAATCCGTGTTAAAATTGGTGCCGCAAATTTTTTGAACTGCTGGATAAATCTCTATAAGTAATGCATTGTTTTTTGAAATCTAGAATGTTACTTGCAATACTTTTTTAATATGTCAGTTATTTGTTATTTGTTAAAAATTTGATGTTTTCAGTAGAATAATCTGTCAATAATTTTTGGTTATGGTAGTATTTACATCTGCAGAATAAGCCGTTATGTTTTTTGTGTATGAGGAATGTGGCAATGCAATTGCTGTAGTTCGGCGTTATGCAGAGCGCTTTTTACAACGTCGAATACCACATCGAGAAACATTCACAGCGGTGACACAAAGGGTTACAGAGACAGGGTCCGTCTTTCCTAGACCACACGAAGCAGGGAGAGAAAGACAGGTGCGTGTCTTGGATGCGGAAGTAGAGATTCTCAATCGTGTTGAAAATGATGCGTCAGTTAGCACACGCGAAATAGCGCGAGAAGTAGGTGTAAGCCATTGGACCGTCTGGAGAACTTTACATGAGAACCTTCTTTATCCATACCACGTGCAACGGGTTCAAAGCTTAGAGGAATATGACTATGCCCCTAGGATTAATTTCTGCCGGTGGCTTTTGCAGAAGACTGAACAACATCCAGAATTTCTTTCCAACCTCCTTATGGCAGACGAGTGCTGTTTTACCAGGGATGGTCTACTCAATTATCATAACACTCATGTCTGGGCTGACGAAAATCCACATGAAGTCCGTCAAAAAAATTTTCAGCGTCGTTTTTCTATTAACGTTTAGGCAGGAATTGTTGGGGATTTTCTAATTGGTCCTTTCGTGTTACCCGCTCGACTAAACGGTGCACACTATTTACAGTTTTTAAGGGACCATCTACCCGATCTGCTAGAAAATGTCCCACTGGCCACACGCCAAAATATGTGGTTCCTGCACGATGGTGCCCCAGCTCACTTTAGTCGGGATGTTCGTGACCACTTGGACATAACATTCCCAAATAGATGGATTGGCAGAAATGGACCTATTGCTTGGCCGGCCCGAACACCTGATCTGAATAGTTGTGATTTTTTTCTGTGGGGACACATGAAAGTTGTTGTGTATCGTACACCTGTAAGAAATGCTGAAGATCTCTAGCAACGCATTATGGCTGTTGCTGATAGCATTCGCAACGAGATAGAAATTCTTGTCAGGGTAAGAGAGTCCTTTACGCGCAGAGCCAGAGCTTGTATCAGGGCAGACGGCGCCCACTTTGAGCAATTTCTTTAATATTCATTTTTGTATTAATTAATTTTTTATTTCCTGTTTATTTGTTAACATGTTTCTTAAAAAATAAAGTTTTCAAACATTGACAGGGTTGCTTGTGGTGTTAATGGGAAATGAAAAGAAATCTAGCAAAAAAAAAACAGATTGATCAATTTTTTCACATCCCTTCAGACATGCTAGATTAAAAAACCGTGCATTATCAAAGCTTAATCTCAGCAGTCTAAAAAATTTTTGGCACCAATTTTACAGCGATTTATGAGGAAACCATCCATTTAAGCAAAAAATGGCAAAGGAATATTCGACTTCATTTCGGCCACTGATTCACCCCTAGAAATGTTTCGATCGACTTCCCTAACACCCTGTATATATATATATATATATGCTGTGATTGGCTTCCAGGTATTCTTCCGCGTAGTAACTTCATGGTCCTGGGATGGACCGGGATGGTTGTCTTGACGACGTTTCGGCAAAATCGCATTTGCCATCTTCAGGTCTTGTCGGATAACTTTCCACTTGTGCTTCTTGTAATACGACTGTTGACGTTCGTTTCTGCTGGAGCTATATATACTTCTCGACCGTTCCGTGCGTTTGCGCTTTGTTGATTCCGTGCTCGGTTGCGTGTGACGGAACCGGCTGTGGCTGGAACGTTCTGATTTTCTTGAGGTGGTTCTATGTTTACTTGTTGGATTCTGTTGTGTATTTGTTTTTTGACGAGAACCGGTTTCCAAGCGGCTGGTAGTCTTTGGGTATGATCACGAGAATTTAGGTTTCTTGGGTGTTTCTCGATTTCTATAGCTTCCCTTATTATTCTCGATTTCAGGTGTCCTATATTAGCCAGTACTTTGGTGTTTTCGAAAGCAATTTTGTGGGATGATGTGCTTACGTGCTGTGCAAGTGATGAAGTCTTCTCGTTCTTTCGTAGGGCATTTTCGTGTTCTTCTTTTCTCACGTTAACTCGTCTGTTTGTTTGGCCTATGTATGTTTGATCGCAGTCCCGGCAGGGAATTTCATAGACACCTTGATTCTCCAGGGGTATCCTTGTTTTGGGGTTTCGTAGAATGGAGCTGATCTTTCTGTTGGTTGTGAATGTTGTTTCCACATTGTGCCTTCGTAGAATTCTAGAGATTCTGTCTGTTGTTCCTTTGACGTATGGCAAGTGGGCTTTGGATGCAGGTTTTTCTTTATCATCCTGTGGCTTCACTCGGCTGGGTTTAAGTGCGTCATTGATAGTTTGATTCTTGAAGCCGTTTTGTCGTAGGGCTCTTCGAAGTTTCTTCATTTCTTGGTCTACGTTTTCTGGGTCTGCGAGTCTCTGAGAACGGGTGACCAGGCTTTTAACCACTGATCGAAGTTGTGCCGGATGGTGGTGTGACTCCGCATTGAGATAGCGGTCTGTGTGAGTAGGTTTCCGGTACACCGTGTGACCCAGGTTTCCGTCCGATTTCTTTTTCACCAAAACATCCAGGAACGGTAGTTGGTTCTCTGATTCCTTTTCCCATCGTGATTTGCTTTTGGGTGGAGCTATTTAGATGGTCCAGGAAGTTGTTGAGGTGTGCCTTTCCATGTTGCCAAATAACAAAGGTGTCGTCCACATATCGTAGCCATAGAATAGGTTTATGTACTGCTGATTCTAGTGCTTTTTGTTCTAGGTTTTCCATGAAAGGATTCGCTATGACTGGGGATAGCGGAGAGCCCATTGGTGCGCCTTCTATTTGCTTGTACCGTTGGTTGTTGTGCAGGAAGTACGTGTTCTTGAGGCAGTGTTTCGTCAAATCCATTATACAGAACAGAATCCAACAAGTAAACATAGAACCACCTCAAGAAAATCAGAACGTTCCAGCCACAGCCGGTCCCGTCACACGCAACCGAGCACGGAATCAACAAAGCGCAACCGCACGGAACGGTCGAGAAGTATATATAGCTCCAGCAGAAACGAACGTCAACAGTCGTATTACAAGAAGCACAAGCAGAAAGTTATCCGACAAGACCTGAAGATGGCAAATGTGATTTTGCCGAAACGTCGTCAAGACAACCATCCCGGTCCATCCCAGGACCAAGAAGTTACTACGCGGAAGAATACCTGGAAGCCAATCACAGCATACAACACCCGCGGAAACCTCAAAACCAACATCATAAATCTCTACGGGGAGAAGATTTTTCAGCATACCAAAACCTTCGAAAAATTGAAGACAAGAAAGAACAAATTGCTATGCGATTTGACGTTTCTACAACGCTGCCGAGATGAGAAGACCATCCCTAAAAGCATGAAGCTAACCTTCCACAAGAAAACCAAACAAACAGAGAACATACTAAAAAGAGCCAGCCTCAGGTTAATCAGAGAATCCATCCATGACATAAGAAGAACTCTGGACCAGGTCAACAAACAGCTATTACGCCTACATCTTCAACTAAGTAACTCCATCCATCCGTTACTTTGGCAAACTGTGGACCAGCTGAGCGAGTTCAGGGCTGAAACCAATATCACCCTGACCACAAACAAACAAAAAGAAAAGTTCTATCGGCTCCAATCAGAACAGAAACCAACAAACATCACCGAAAAGCCACAGTCACCGAAAATGGTATACAACCTATCAAGTCACCAACTGGATGAAGCAGCCCAAAATGTCCTAGCTAAAGGATTTAACTTCGCAGTTGCCCCTAGCCATCTACCAGTCGAGGACATAATTTGTGGAGTTGAATCAGCTGTCTCAGTACTAGACAAAACAACAGCTGAAATTATACGTCAAGACGTTTCTCATGTTCTACGAACCGCCGAACCACCAAAAAGGAACATATCACGCGAAGAAAACCAAGCTCTACAGCAACTGAGGAAAAATGAAAACATAATCATACTACCTGCAGACAAAGGCAACGCAACAGTAGTTATGAACACTACGGAATACAACTCCAAGATACATTCTCTACTACAAGATCCGGCCTACCAGCCCATCACCACGGATCCTACTACATACCTGGAAAAAACTACAAACAGGATCAAACAGAGCCCTATCGCCGAAGACATACAACGACAGCTGATACCCAGAGAGAAATCATCCAGATGTCCGAAACTCTATGGGCTGCCGAAAGTACACAAACCAGGAGCACCTCTCAGGCCAATTGTCAGTTCAATAGGATCTCCCCTACAACAGCTGGCAAGATACCTGGCAAAGCATCTACAACCTCACACCGAGGAAGCCGCATCTTACGTCAAGAACGCAAGCCATTTCATCGAGTTACTGAGGAAAGAAAAAGTAGAGCCAGGCTGGTTACTAGTAAGCTTCGATGTGGTGTCACTGTTTACCAACGTTCCCATAGAAGAATCTCTGGAGATAATCAAACAGAAATATGATCCACCAGCCCATATAATGGATTTGACGAAACACTGCCTCAAGAACACGTACTTCCTGCACAACAACCAACGGTACAAGCAAATAGAAGGCGCACCAATGGGCTCTCCGCTATCCCCAGTCATAGCGAATCTTTTCATGGAAAACCTAGAACAAAAAGCACTAGAATCAGCAGTACATAAACCTATTCTATGGCTACGATATGTGGACGACACCTTTGTTATTTGGCAACATGGAGAGGCACACCTCAACAACTTCCTGGACCATCTAAATAGTCTCCACCCGAAAATCAAATTCACGATGGAAATGGAATCAGAAAACCAACTACCGTTCCTGGATGTTTTGGTCAAAAAGAAATCGGACGGAAACCTGGGTCACACGGTGTACCGGAAACCTACCCACACAGACCGCTATCTCAATGCGGAGTCACACCACCATCCGGCACAACTTCGGTCAGTGGTTAAAACCGTGGTCACCCGTTCTCAAAGACTCGCAGACCCAGAAAACGTAGACCAAGAAATGAAGAAACTTCGAACAGCCCTACGACAAAATGGCTTCAAGAATCAAACTATCAATGACGCATTTAAACCCAGCCGAGTGAAGCCACAGGATGATAGAGAAAAACCTGCATCCAAAGCCCACTTGCCATACGTCAAAGGAACAACAGACAGAATCTCTAGAATTCTACGAAGGCACAATGTGGAAACAACATTCACAACCAACAGAAAGATCAGCTCCATTCTACGAAACCCCAAAACAAGGATACCCCTGGAGAATCAAGGTGTCTATGAAATTCCCTGCCGGGACTGCGATCAAACATACATAGGCCAAACTAACAGACGAGTTAACGTGAGAAAAGAAGAACATGAAAATGCCGTACGAAAGAACGAGAAGACTTCATCACTGGCACAACATGTAAGCACATCATCCCACAAAATTGCTTTCGAAAACACCAAAGTACTGGCTAATATAGGACACCTGAAATCGAGAATAATAAGGGAAGCTATAGAAATCGAGAAACACCCAAGAAACCTAAATTCTCGTGATGATACCCAAAGACTACCAGCCGCTTGGAAACCAGTTCTCGTGAAAAAACAAATACACAACAGAATCCAACAAGTAAACATAGAACCACCTCAACAAAATCAGAACGTTCCCGCCACAGCCGGTCCCGTCACACGCAACCGAGCGCGAAATCAACAAAGCGCAACCACACGGAACGGCCAAGAAGTATATATAGCTCCAGCAGAAACGAACGTCAACAGTCGTATTACAAGAAGCACCAGCAGAAAGTTATCCGACAAGACCTGAAGATGGCAAATGTGATTTTGCCGAAACGTCGTCTAGACAACCATCCCGGTCCATCCCAGGACCAAGAAGTTACTACGCGGAAGAATACCTGGAAGCCAATCACAGCATATATATATATATATATATATATATATATATATATATATATATATATATATATATATATATATATACATAAAAATTGTCATTGAGACACCCAAACCGCATACTCATTGCTATTATGGCACCCAAAAATACCAAGAGGCACCCGGCTTTGGGTGCCACAGTGTTTCGTGTGTATAAATTCGTCCTAGGCTTCGAAAAGGTCAGTAAACTCGTTTAACAAAAAATAGGTCGGGAGCCATATTGACACCCATTATTCTGGGATATACAGTTTAGTTCGTTGATTTTATCATAGAGGTCGCTTTGTTATATACGCGTATATAAAATTATTTATTTGTTGTAAATGTGGCACCTTGTCATGTGTTGTATTTTCCGGCACCCGCGATTTGGCAACACCGCTATAGTATATTACGCTCCAAGATCGGTAATTCGCGTATAACAGATCGAGAAACAGTTGGAAATACGAGACCCTTTGGGCTTCGATTTTCTAACTTTGAAATCTGTTGTAAATACTTTACGATTGAGCGTCATTTAAAAATTTTTGCATTGTTTATTTTTATTAAAAAATACAAAATGTATTAGGAGTATTTTTTATACAGGGTGGGGCAATAGTGCGTGGGAGTTCGATAGCTCGTATACCGTAACAGATAAAAGAAAACTTTCTAATGCAGATGTAAACTGTGGGTCATTGCGCATACATAAAAATTATTTTCAAATATACAGGTAGTTACAATAAGTGTGGCACGCTTAAGGTAATTTTTTAAATGGAATGCTCTGAATATTTTTGCATATTTAACACTTCTCTTGGGATGTTTATTCATATCTAAAATATTAGCGCCATCTAATGTCTGGTGTAGACGTAATAAATTTTTTTTCAAAATTTAATTTTTACATTACTCCACTTAACATTTCACCACTTCAGCGGCCGCAGCTTTGAAGTCGAAATTAAGTAAAGACCTTATTGCAGGAGGTTGTAGGGTGCTCTTTTCTAAATATCGTAGAGCCACCATGTACAGGGTGTTCAAAATTAATTTTCACATTTTGAGAACTTTAAAGTTATTTTTCTCAACTTTTGCAAATGAAGCACCCTGTATATTTGTAACGATGTTATATAGAATTATATACGAACAGTTTTTGTATGTACATCCTTATGGCTATTTGTAAGCACTTTTGATGTATTGAGCAAATAGTACAAAATTCAACAATATTTATTAAAAAATTAAGGTTTTCTCAAATAAAACAAAACACCATGTTTTTGTAGCCCATAAAAACAACATGCATTTTTTTCATTGGGTGCATGTTATGCTGTGTCTCGATCTCACACAGCACATTAGTGAATTTATTTGGCTGTAAATTATTTTGGTTGTTTGTGTCCGACAAAACAATAAAGCATCTGTTCGCTAGCAATCGTTTTGCACAAACGTATCAACTTTCATTTTTTGACATTGAATTGACACTTAATCAGTATGTAGTTTATAACGTGTTGGTTATGGAACCGGGAAGTAGAAATAGGTTAGTTTTTTATTGTTTTATTGTTTACAATGCGATTTATTAGATAACTAATATTTAGAATTTTTTTGAACTAAAAATAATGACCTGAAGGAAATATACTCCAGTGAGCCTTAATCTCTATATTATATGTTATAGAGTGAATAATTTTAAATTAAACATAATATTCGTTATCCTAAGCTGCATGCAGTTCTAAAAGTCTAACAGTTTTTATTGATTATACAGGGTGATTCACGACGAATAGTAAATATTTTACGGGGTGTTAGTAGGGACTATGTTGAGTAAAAAAGTTCATATAAACATATGTCCAATTCTCAATAATTACAGATGGTATCTGTTTTGATTGAGGAAAGCTAATCACTAATTTATTGCATTTATTTACAACAAAATAAAACAAAACAATAACAGTTTAAAGCAAATGCTCAAAAATACCACTTCAATACACCTTCTAACTCTATCGGCATAAGTGTGTGTAGCTCTTCTGAGTTTGTTCGTTTATGCGAACAGCACTATTCGTATGCGAGGGACCAATTCGTCTCTTGTGTTTACTCTTTCTTTGTATATTTCGCTTTTCATCAAACCCCATAAAAAAATCTAAAGGGGTAAGATCTGGCGACCTAGGTGGCCAATGAACACGACAAGCGATGTTGATAATTCGTTTCAACAGTGGCATGAGGATTTTCTTCTGACCACCGATGTGAGTTACGGCTATTGTTGATAGCGTTACGAGTGAAATTTGC
>JABXWE010030538.1:0-18487 GCA_014611495.1 Limonius californicus
ATATATATATATATATATATATACAGTCAAACTCCCATATTACGAACGTCTATATAGCGAATTTCTCTATATAACGAAATTTTGCGCTACACGCTGCACCTTTAACCAAAAACACACGTACAATTGTTTCCAAATAGCGAAATTAAATTTCTGTTTAACGAATTTTTTAGCGTAAAAAAAATAAAATCTATGAAAATCTTAATGGTTTTGGGAATTTCGTAGCCAAATATTGTCTATTATAAGTTCTTCCGGTACAGTCGTAGAAAGTTTTCCAAGAATTGTAAAGGTTTTGTCGAGTTTACGACTCCCTTTATGATTAAATGGGCATCTTAAAGCAGAAAATTGCAATAGAAACCAGTTTACGCAAAATGACGAAGAGAAAGTGTTTAAGCATTACCGAAAAAATTAAAGTGTTGCAAGAAGTTGATAAAGGTTTAAAAAAAAAGATATTGCAGCAATATTCGGTATTCCTGCCAGCAGTTTACCAACCATTATAAAAAATCGTGAATCGATGTAGGAACTGCAGCAAAACGTGCTAGAACATGTGTGTACGAAAATGTTAATGAAGCAGTTTTGAAGTGGGTCCATTTATGCACTCGTATTACATATGTAAACAAATTGTATTAAATTCATTTTCAAAAAAATCTTATTTCTCTATAACGAAATTTCTCTATTGCGAATTTTTTGTCAGAATTTAGCGACTTCGTTATATAGAAGTTTGACTGTATATATACGTTGTGTATATCTTACTTAATACGTTCAGCAACCAATGAAAGAAATTACTGAGACTAACGTATTAAAATTAATGAAGGAATTCATATCCAATACCACTGCTAGATGAGACTTTCAGGGTAAATGCTGTATTAGGAACTCACTACAACTCTGTTTAATTTAGAAAAAGTAGTAAATGTTCAATAATTTCCGTAAATGAATTCTGAATTTACAATCCATTACATGGATGCTCCCTGGTTTTACAAATTTTAAAATTACAAATTAAAGAAATAATAAACACAACTAAATCTTCTCGATTATAGTCGAATCATAAATGCAAAGTATCACCAACCTTGTTAGACGCCATAAGAACTAATCTCCAACCTCTTTCTTCAGTAAATCTTTCCAAACTGCTCCAAAACACTCCTGCCAGTTGTCCAGACCTTTATCAACCTCCACCTCGGCTCAAATAACTTCTCCAACGTCTCCTGGATGTAAATTTTAGTAAAACTTTCACAAGAAATTATTCTTGTTCAAGTACCAATTCAAAGATATATCGACCACTCATTAAGAAACTTTATTCTCCAACTTATAAAAACCTTTACAATGTTCTATGTAGAAGTTTAACAGCTATTTTTTTTCCTTTTTCAAATTTTTATCGTAACTGAACAAATAATAATTTTGACTTTTATACGTAGAACATAAAATCACATACCTTTCGTTTTTCTAATATTTCTCGTAACTACTCAATAAATTTTCATTTTTCCCTATTACCAATAACGACCAACATTTTAAAACACAACCTCCTATCTATAAATAAATTACACGATATTCAACAACCATCGGACATCGGATGCAATGGATAGGAATTACCAATCATTCCTTTCTACTCTAGAGAAATAAATAAATGATCTAAATTATGTTTTCAAATAGATTTAAGCCGAAAAAGAAACAGATTATAGAAAGCTCCAAATCTCATCACACATCATCCCTGGTTTATTATCATCAGTATAAGATTTATTGAACAAAAATAAAATATTGAAGCACCTTCAGACCGCAATACGATATCACAACAATATATATGAAGCTCACAAGAAACAGAAATAAGTAACTTAGAATAGTGTAGAATAGTATTATTTACGAGCGGCGAAAAATCAAGAAGATTTAGAGTAAGTTTTCTAGTAAGTCACAAATTAGAAGAAACAATCACGAAATTCCTAGTTATATCAAACAGACTCTGTTATATAGAAATATATATATATATATATATATAATCCCTTTCCAAGGGAAGACATATGTGAAGGGACTTGGGTAGCGCCAGCCACATTGGGAATACCTAAATCAAATAGACCATGTGCTCGTAGAAATAACGCACCAGAAAATGATAAAACCTGTAAAGTTATGTAGAGGAGCAAATATAAACTCGGACCATTTCCTGATGGAAATAGGTGTGAGAATAAATAAATGTCTGCATGTAGAAAGAAGACAAAAGTGGACGAAATAGTTCAGCATGGAAGAGTTTCAAAAAGAAGTACTACAAAAGAGATACGATAAAGAAATTACGCAACTATACCAAGAGAGACAGTACCACAAACGATAGACGAGGAGTGGAAGAAATGGAGTCAACGACCCAGAATTCAACAGAAAAAATAATTCCACTCAAATCATATCAGAAGCAAAAGGGTCGAATACAAAATGTGTAATAGAGACTAACATAAGACATAAACAGAAGATCAAAGCATTAGAAGACATACCCGCGCTAGTTGTGACCTATAAGATAGTACCTACACCAATGAAAATTGGGTTAGAAGCAGTAGTAGAGCAAAGATAGGAGAATACCGAGCAGAACCCAGGAAGGAAAGGGGAATAACCGATCAAATCTTTATGTCACAGGAAATTCAAACGACCTGCTACGTGTACAAACTTTCTTCGTTAGCTGCACTGAAATTTGAATTATGTGCAACTGCTTCCTGTATCATCAATGGTAACACTGCCTCCAGAAGTTCTTCTAAGTCCTTAATACCTTTGTCATCAAAAGGATTCGTCAGAGCACTTATTCAGTTAGCGTAAAACGTAGTATCAATTTGAATGAATACCACAAATAGAGTAAAACAATGCCAACATATTTATTGCCCTACTTTTAGAGATCAGATTGTCAGAACTAGAATTGTCAGAATTGCTAAGACTATTCCAAAATTTCCGAAAATTCTATGTTCAGCGAGATTTGTTGTTAACCACCAAACAGTAACCACCACAAGCCAAGACAATACAATGGATGCCCAGATACTTTATTCGTAAATATCAGCAACAACATGAAGGCTATAAATCATGGTGCTTTGGGCACATAAGTTTATCCTGGTACGGTACGTTGCTTAAGTCAAACTCACTTAATAATTCGCTTCCTCTTGTCAATCCAATTGCAAAATGTCAGACTTGTCACTTTTAAACCCAACCACGTTATCTGTATTCGAAATTGTTCCGACTAAACGTAATACTTGGCGTGCAGTTGCGGCACGTACCTGCTTGTAGAAATATAAATGTAGGAAATCTAAAAGGAACTTTGATATAACACCCATTGAGCTCCTTCGTGATTGCGCTAAATCTACTTGTAAAGTCAAGATCGCACAATTGCACAATTGCAAATACCATATACTTTGCTTCAACAATGGTTTTCCTCCATTAATGGATCGTATCACCATTGTGTCCAAAATATCATAACTCCTAACTACTTCCAATATAAACGTAGGATTGCTGGTGGATCTAAAGCTTTCCTAGTAAAGATTCGCTATTGTGCCGTATTGATACTGTTTTCTTAAGTTTGGATAGAGTTGAGTTGAGGGAAACGTGCCCATGCGAATATATATTGTAGTAGTAATAAACTTTTGACGATATTCTGATGGTATTTTTATATTTGCAATAATGCGTGGGTTGGTAATTTTCCGAAAAAGTGAATCAATCACTTTCTGAATATTTCGATATAAAATACAGAGTGACATTATTGGGATACAACTTCTGAGGTATATGCGATATGCAAGATGTTAACTTCGAACTAGTGATCCCTTCCTGCTTACATGCACCTTGATTAAACGAAATTGTTAGTAGAAGAAGGCTAAACCCGCTTAAAACTATTTTATTTACTTGAAACTAGCCGAAGCTGCCTTGGTATATGGGGATTTCTTTGGTACATACTGCAAAAAAACTCATATACTTTATAGTAGAAATAAGTATATTAGAGCAGAGTGGTTGAGTAACAAATTCGTAATTTACTGTAATACCATTAACAAAGTTGACTTCAATAATAAGAATATTAGTAAATTTATTAATGAAAAAGTGTGAATATATAGAAAAAATTGAATGTGAATTCACTTCTTTATTTTAATTAGTAATTACAGCATCTTACGCAACTATTTTGTAATTCTGGATGTTATTATTGTTACATGTCCTTATATGTCAGCATTTTTGAAGGCCCGTCCAAGAATCAGGTCCTTGAGAATCGGCACCGTGATCAGTTCCGAGAATGGTACCGGCTGAGTTATATTTTAATACTTGAAACGAAAAGGTCGAACCTTGAACTACAAGGCGTGGAAACTTTTTGATGATCAGTGAAAATAGAATTGGGGTTAATAAATGTTCCTATAATTTGAGTTCTACCGCTTTCTGCAATAAAACTCGACAAAAAATTGCTTAATGGGTCAATAATTTAGTTGAAAATGCTGTGTGATCTCCCGTATCGTTTTAAATGAATAACAATAACAACCCATCAACTCTTTAGCGATCCCGTAAATATTCGCCATTTTAGCAAAAACTTTCTTCTTCAGTTAATCGGTTCTATGTGATTTAAAACTATTCATTATTATTCCCAAGAAAAATACTCATGACATAATAAAATGAAATCTATTGCAAATCCAATCAATTGTTTCTGGTTGTGGCTACCCGTGACGTCATCTTAGCCTCCCCCGCCTCCCCTTTCTCTCTTCTCTTCATCCAAGGGTGTCCATCGAGTAAAAACCATCCTTCTTGAGCTTTCCTAAACTTTATCGCCAAATTATGGTAAAAACTATCCACAGGATACAGTAGACAGTAGTTATTAGTGGAAAATTATCAGCCATGATCATTTGCTCAGAAAGTGAACGTTAAGTAAGTTGCATATAATACGTACACAACAAAAACTAGTTATATGGAGGTCATTTTAAAGTAAGAATCGTTTGCATATTGAAATAATTCTATCGGCTCGTAATAGAATTAATTCCCCAGGTAGCTCATAAGCCAAGGTTCTAATACTGTAACACAAGAAACTGTACACAAGAAATAACTATAATAAAGCTTTTATTGCCTATAAGTCATAAAACTAAATAAAATGTGTATTATTTGAAAATTAAAATTAATTATGCCCTATACGGTATATAAAATAAAGTTAAAAGAATTCTGGGAAGGTCTGGTGTTGTTGTATTGGCTGCCCTGAATCGGTTTGACAGCTGCAATTCGGCCTGACCGGATCAAGATGTCTGCCGTTATGTACTCGTTTCCTAGATGTAACAAAGTAAGATTTTTATTATTAAACAACAATGTACAGTTCTTGTGACCGGATAATCTGGGAGCCACGGATTCTCCTTAACTCCTTGGATGTACTGGAAATTATTTACATAAATACAGGTAAGTCAGGTTAAAATAAAACTGTAACTAGGTCAAACTAAAATTGACCTAATTTTCGTACAAAGTTACGAAACTAAAGAAAATATAGTTCTGCAAAAAGATCAGGTGTCTAGACTCGTCCGTTGTCTACCTAAAATTCTGGGATTTAAATTAATATTTATGAAACGGTGTCTGGCAAGTTTATTAGTTTAATTTAAATGAAGTCAAATAAAATAATTACTCGTAGATCTGGTTTCACTCGGCTCAGGTACCTGTTAAAATAAAATTTATTTTAAGATAGCCTTCGGCAGGAAAATGATTAATAATTCTGGGAAATAGAAATTTACGTAAAGGACACCTCCACGTAATTCTGGACGGAAAATAGCTTCTTCACAGAGTATGACTCCGCGTTTCTGCTAAGAAGGTCGAATCGGATTTAGTTTCTTCACAGAGAACGACTCCGCGCTTCAACTAAAGGAAATAGAAATTTCGTAAAGGTCACCTCCACTTATTTCTGGACGGAAAATAGCTTCTTCACAGAGAATAACTCCGCGTTTCGGCTACGGAGATCGAATTGAGAACTAGCTTCTTCACAGAGTATGACTCCGCGTTTCGGCTAAGGGAAATCTGTTCCGCGCAGAGCACTACTCCACGTTTTACAGGTTTAAGAAGGTTCAGGAAGATTCAGGTAGTGGTTCTGGGAAAATCTCTCTGGGAATTAAATTTTTGGCCGGAGCGTCCGCTTTTATACCCGGGCTGCCTGTTGATTAAAGTTCGGCGGAGCTCGATCGAACGGAGATCCGCTGGGGAAAAGCGATCGGCTGCTGTACTGGTAACGACACCCGCGCTCTAACACTGAATTAACCTACATATAATTTTATTAAACAAAATTTACATCTTGTAGGCCGGGACTTCGTTACAATATATTAACAATGTAAATTGACGCTTTGGCAAGCAACCTTGTCGGGAACGTGTGTTACCTTGTCTATGACGTTGTAAGTTAGTACCGAACATTGGAGCATCTCAAACGATATTTATCAGTAGCATTTTGCCAACCATGTAGATTGTCAGTGATTGTTTAATTGATTGATGTGATTCGTGTTTAAATGTGAAAAACATTCTCCCAGCTAAAAATCACGGACAGCTAATAGAAGTATACGGAAAAAGCGTAATGAACAAGGAAAATGTGCGGATATGGGGTCGGTTACTTAACGAAGACAGAACAAACGTGCATGATCAAGCAAGATCTGGACGCCCATGTGTGTTTATAGTAAGTATATCTCCTATTGTACAATTGTTGGCATGTGTTGTGAGAGATTGAGTTCTTTAGTAAAACCTGGGTATTGAAGTATAGGCTTATTGGTTAGATTTGTTTAATATTTTTCAAAGGTTTCTTTATATTCTGGTGATAAAATAATCGTAGCTCCTTTCTTTAAATATTTGGTAAGAGGTTTTGATAATTTTGCGAAGTCTTTTTTAAATTTTGGGTAATACCCAAGCAGTCCGAGAAATCCTTCAATTTGCTTTTAAGTTTTTTTAGTAGGGTAATTCTTAATTACTTTAATTTTGTCTGGGTTTAGTTTTACTCCTTGTGGTGTAATAACATGTACTAGGTATTGAACTTCCCGTTTTAAAAATTAATTTTGTCTAATTAAATTTTGAAATTTGTTTATCTTAGCTTTTTCAATCAGGATATTTTCTCTTGCAATGATGTGGAGAAAATGATCATCAAGGTATACTAAACATTTTTCGTTTTGAATTCCTTGTAAAATGTCTGTAATTTAATTCGAATATTGAAAGCAGGTTTTTAAGGCCAAAGGGCATAAATTTACATTCCTAATGTCCGTTCTCTGAATCAAATGCTGTTTTGGGGATGTATTTCTTTTCAGCATCTATCTAGTGGAAACCTGATCCTAGGTCTAAGGAAGCGAAGTATTGACATTTTTCGAGTTTATCTAACAAATCAGTAATATTGGGAAGTAAGTACGTGTAGTCAATTGTTTTTTCATGAATGTTTCTATAATCTATTTCGATCCTTCATTTATGTTTTCGTACCACTCATTTTGGTGAACTCCATGGTGACGTGGATATTTGCATTCGTATTGCATAAACAAGAAGTTCGAGAACACATTGACAAAATGTTAAAAGGCGAAATCATTTGGCCATCCACTTTTAGTATTACTTGTGATATTATTCTCTAAATACACAATATTATTGAATGTTGTACATAAATTGCACCAAGAACGCCTGCTCAAGTGCGGTTGGGTTACTCGTTGCAAGCAGATAGTACTTAATTCGAACATTTGATTTAATTTAAATTTTTTCTTGCGTTAATAATTAGCGTTAAACGATTTAATGGTTATTATTAAATGTGTAATGGCAAATTTAACAATTAAATAAAGCTGTTTTATTATTTAGTTTTTTATTATACCCAAAAATGCATGTATTTTGTATGATGTGCTTTAAGAGAATAATAACACAGTTGGATTTATAGATATAAAACGTTTACCATAAAGAAAATTAAAAAAAAACATAAAGCTGAAGGGCGGATTCGAACTCCCGAAGTTGGCGTTGCAAAGCATATATGTAACCGTTAAGCACCGCGGCGGCATTCTCACATCGGATTTGGTGCTATTACAACACCATCTCTATAAATTATTTCATAGTCTTTTAAATTAATCGCTTAATTTGATATTCTAAAAATAAAAAGTAGATGTAATCTCTGTAAAATTAACGTTCCTTCTGCGTACAGCTTGTTTTGGACGCGTTTTTCAACTTGGGGAGCAGGAAATTTACGAATTCCACAAATTCATGTATTTTCCCTATGGAGGGTATTCAAAGTCAGCACACGGTATATAAGGAATAGCAACAGAAAACCTTCCTACCGCTCAGAAAACGACAGATAAGTAAAGACTCACCGAGGGTAATAGAACCTGGCATCACACATGCACAACTTGCTCGCAGTAGAGCTTACCAAGTACAAGAGACGAACAACAACACCCAATAACAAATGCAATCTGTACAATCAGTTCAAGCAGCCAATGATATGCATGAATTGAAACAGATGATGAAGAACCTCATGGAACAAAAGTCAACCGTGTTAAATCTATCAACGTCTCTTATCTCTAAACTTTATATAACATAATGACTGTTAGAGACAGTTCACTCTCAACGTGAACTACCCCTAAAATAAAAACTAAATGCCACGAGGTAACACCACAATGGCCGCTACTAACCGCTTTTTTTTATCGTCTCCTAGCACAACCGACACCCGCGACGACCCAACGGAAGATGCCTCCACCCTTGGCTTTTTTTTACGCACCCCCGCGTTTTCCATGCGGCGGCGCCACTTGCTGGCTTAAGTCACCCTAGCCAGCTTTACACAGTAACTAATTCTACCCTACACTAGACAACCAGTTTCACACTATGACTAATTTTACCTTACACTCGGCCCACCTGGCACTTGAGCGTCCCCGCTAACTACACGCACTCTTAATCCGAATATCTGGCGGGTCTGCGAATTACCCGCCTCTGCCTGGGAGAAGATGCCACCGTTCCAGGATCCTGGGCAGTTCCAGAGTTGCTCTCTTCATTCGCCACCCCGACATCCCTCTCGATGGGTTCTTGCTCCTGGTCGTTCGTACTGACAGCATCATCCTCGGACATGGCCTCCTCCCTGTAAGTGTCCGCGGGCAGGACTTCTACCACTACAAACGGCCCCTTATATTTTGGCTGTAGTTTCGTCGGTTCACCGGTTGCCACAGCCGGAGAGTTTACGACCACGACTTCGCCCACATCATAGTCTACTCCCGTAAAGTGTCGTTTATCGTACCGCTTCTTGTACAACTGCTGGTTTTTCGGAATGTCCTCCGCTGCTGCCCTCTGTAACGTAACTGGGTCCTCCCATTCATCCCTTTCAACAACTGCACTGACTCTGCCGTTCCCGAGACTTGGATTATACCCATGCAATAACCGAAATGGGCTCTTTCGAGTAGTCTTGTTGACCGCAGTATTTAAAAAGTACTGCACCTTCTTAAGACATCTATCCCAATCTCGCTCGTCTTCCATCTCTGCTTGGATAATGGGCACGAGAGCTCTGTTTACGCGTTCCACCATACCGTTAGCCTGCGGATGTCGCGGTGAGTTTAACGTGTGATGTATGCCCTTTTCATTGCAAAATTTTGCGAACGATTTGGCCGTAAAACAAGTTCCGCGATCCGTCACAAGCATTTTTGGAACGCCGTACCTCAAAATCAAATCACTTATTCCACGAATAACCGCGGCTGCCTTTGTGGATTTTATAGGATATAAGGCCACAAAACGCGAAAAAGAGTCAATAAACACCAATACGTGCCTCACACCGCGATTTGACTTCACGAAAGGACCCACCGTATCAGCATGCACTCGCTGAAATGGTTTCACTGTTGGAGGTATCGGATGTAGCTCGCCTGGCTTCTTCCCCGCTGGTGTTTTTGTAACCAAACACGTCATACAGCCCGCTATATGTCGTCTCACATATCGACGTAACCCACGAAACCAATAGCGCTCGAGTATCCGCTCGACCGTCCTTTCTACCGCGAAATGGCCCAACAGATCATGATGTTGCACTATGATGCTTTTCCGCATTGCGTCCGGAACCACATACAGCTTGCGATTTTCTTCGCCAATTATCTTGTTCACGAATAGTTTACCCTCGTATAGTTCGTAACCGTTCGCAAAGCCGTTTTCTACCTTTGTAGGATCGAAATCTTCTTTCTCCAAAACTTCCATAACCCGACGCAGCCGGTCATCATTCCGCTGTATCATTGCGATTTGTTCACCCTCGGTTAGGGCCGTGAACACTTGCAGCCTTTTATCGAACACATAGTCTTCAGTATCGCTGCAGGCTTCTACAGGCGCACGACTCAAGGCGTCTATATGCCCCATGCGCTCCCCTTTTCTATGCTCAATAGAATAATCGTACTCTTGAAGCGTGCTGAACCAGCGAGCGACTTGTGGGTTAACCGACTTTTTACAGTTCAAAAAAATCAACGCCTGGCAATCGGTTACTATTTTGAACGGGATCCCCTATCAGAAATCCCCTAAGTCTCTCCACGCACCACACAATAGCCAATAGCTCCAACCGCGAGGAATGGTACTTGCTTTCGGCCTCCGTAGTTTTCTTGGAAACACAATACACTAGCCGTAATCGTTCTTCCACGTCTCGTTGTATCAACAAGCCCGCAATGCCCACCGCACTAGCATCGGTGTGTAATTCCGTTCGTGCACTCGCATCGTACAGTCTCAGAACCGGAGCCCGTATTAAGCACTCTCTTAGGTTATCAAATGCCCGCACACATTCTCCCGAAAAGTCAAATATCTCGTCCTTTTTGGTTAAGTCAGTTAACGGTCGCGCGATGATTGCGTAATCACGTACGAACCGCCGAAAGAAACCGGTAAGTCCCAAAAACCGACGCACTTCGTGTACATTCACTGGTTGAGGAAATTCTTCGATGGCGGTTATTTTTCCAGGACCTGGTCCTAGACCTGCTTCCGACACTGTAAACCCGAGGTACTGCACTTTGTCCAACCCAAACTCGCACTTTTTCAGGTTCAGTGTTAGTCGAGCTTTTCTAAACGCGTCCAACACCAATCTCAACCTCTCCAATAATTGCTGCCAATCCTTCGCTGGAACAATCACATCGTCCAGGTAACAACAGCAAAGTTTATTCCTCAGTGGTCCAAGCACCAAGTTCATCAGTCGGACAAACTCGTAGGGTGCATTCGTCAGGCCGAAGATCATCCGGTTGAATTCTCCCGTGGTGTCAGGTGTAATGAATGCCGTCTTTCTCCGGGCCTCAGGGGTCAATGGAACCTGCATGTATCCATTTGCCAAGTCCAACGTCGCGAATATGCGACTGCCTGCTAAGTGTTCAAATTGCTCGTCGATCGCATGCACGGGAAAGTTCATTTTTGTTGTTTGAATGTTCAACTTACGGTAATCAACCACCAACCTTGGTTCACCGTTTTTCTTGCGCACCAATAATACCGGAGAAGAATATGGACTATTCGTTTCCGACACCACCCCGCAGCGTTTTAACTCATCCACCAACTCCGCGATAGTTTGTCGATCCCGTGCCGTAGTCTTATAAGGTTGACATCTCACCGGAACACCCGTGTCTTCTATGTTCATCGCCGTTATATCTGTGCAACCCAGTTCATCCAGATTTTGCGCAAAACAATCACGATATTCCTTGATGAGTTCTACTAGCTCGCGCCGCTCCTCTTCTTGCGCATTTGGATTGGTTTTTACTAGATCTGGAGTAATCGTCGCTCAACAACCTTCATAGCGCTCACCCACGGTTTTACTCTCCGCCAACTCACACAAAGTGTTTCCAGCCCCGACTATTATGTCCGCATCACTCGCGTTACACACCCTCAGCACGACGTTTCGATCCCGGTCCCGTACTTCGACCTCACTCGATGATCGTCCACCAATTTTTACATCGGGCACTATTTTCAGGGTTCGACCCACCATTCCCTCTATGTCCATATCCTTGAATGGGTGGTCCACCGCATACCCGAACACGAGCTTATCCCCCTTTCGAACATAAGCGATGTGCGCCAATTCGGAATAAGTACGCCCTATTAGCAGATCCGTGCTCTGCGCGTTTTGCGGTACCACTAATAATTCGACATCCGCATTTACCTTGTCTATGGAAATGTTAGCGTGGACCTTCCCGCAGGTGTACACTGAGGCCGCACCCACGTCTCCGAAACCATACAACGGTTGTCTGTCACTTACAACCGAAAGGTTGAACTTCTTTACAACACCCTCCCGAACTGTACAGATGGTGCTACCTGTATCTATAAATCCCTTTAGCACTATCGAGTCATCAAGCAGCACGTTTCTTAAGAACTTGTCACCCGAATTGTTAAAGTTGTCTACCACTTGAAGAATCTTGGGATTCGAACCCCGTTCAGGACATTGGTTTCGCATGTGTCCCTTCTTGTTGCAACCGTAACAAACTCGCTTTGTTGGGCAATCCCTCGATAGATGGCCCTCAACCCCACAATTATAACACCGTACTCCCATTCGCGGCACTCCATGCTTTTGTTTCTCAGACGCCCGATTTTCCCGACTGACCCCTATTTCGGCGCCACTGGAATCCATTTTCCTCCAACCTCCGCCTGCCTTCCCTTCCCCCGCATACGGTTTTACCACGACACTTCCCTCCATACGACGCACTTCACTTGGCCTTTCCGTTCTGGCCCCTGGCGTGTTCAATGTTCCCGACTTTACGCGCTCTACCATGAGGATGTCGTGCAGGAGAGTATCGAAATCTTCATGGTTCTTCATCATCAAGCTCACCGCCATGTCACGAGCGCTTAACCCGGTGAGTATTTCTTCCTTGGATTCCTCAAACTGTAGCTGCAATGCGCTGCAGAGGAACAGTTTTTCATGGAAGTACGCCATCGCAGTCTCGGTACGTCCCTGACGACGCGTCTTCATCCGCTCCCATTTTTCAGCCAACTTCTCTGTCTTGCCGTACGTTTTTATAAATTCCGTTGAGAACTTTCTCCAGTCTGTCAACAACTCACGTTTTGTTTTATACCAGTATTTTGCTGGCCCCGTCAAGTGCGCTCTAGCTGTTTCCAGCGTATATGAATCCGGCCAGCGGTTTAGTCTCGCACTCGTTTCCACGTTTTTGAGCCATTCACTCGCACAACTCGCACTTTTGTCTCCGTCAAAATATTCAATCACTTTCGATAAATCGGGCATTACATGCAACATACCTTGACTAGGACTGCTTTCGGCTGGGGCCAGAGTTCTCATCATTCTCATCATCACGTCGTCCCGCCTTTTGTTTTCAGCTACCATGAAATCCAGAATTGATCGTAAGCTAGTACCGTCTTCTGTTGGTAGTTGTCTTCCCTCCGGTGGCAGTGTCATGCTTCCACCCGCATCTACGTCTTCGTCTTCCCACGTGTCCGTTCCCGCCGTCTTGGTTGCGGCAGCCATTTTTCGCAGCAGAACCGAAATCACACAAACTCACAACTTAAAATCCATCAGCCAAGCACTTCTAAACTAGAACTGCTGTCCGTTGCGAGAATATAAAAACCGCCTGTGACTCACACGGATCAACCCCGTTATTATTTTAAACAAAGAAAACCACGTGTTTCTTATTTCACCCGTTTTTCGCAGAAAATCTACTAAAGTGGAGCAAGGATATAATTATCCCACTTCTGAGATGTTAGAGACAGTTCACTCCCAACGTGAACTACCCCTAAAATAAAAACTAAATGCCACGAGGTAACACCACAATGGCCGCTACTAACCGCTTTTTTTATCGTCTCCTCGCACAACCGACACCCGCGACGACCCAACGGAAGATGCCTCCACCCTTGGCTTTTTTTCTACGCACCCCCGCGTTTTCCATGCGGCGGCGCCACTTGCTGGCTTAAGTCACCCTAGCCAGCTTTACACAGTAACTAATTCTACCCTACACTAGACAACCAGTTTCACACTGTGACTAATTTTACCTTACATGACTAAAAATACTTTAGTGGAATGGACGGCTTACAGAAACATGCATTGAAATTAAGACATTTATTCAATTACACGGCATAGATGTTATGCTAATCTCCGAAGCCTGATTTATTGAGAGAAGTTACTTGAAGATTTATAACTACACTGCGTACGTAACTCTACACCCTGATGAAACTGGTGATGCTGGTTCAGCTATTATTATAAGAAACACAATAAAACAGCTTGAAATAAACAAATACTGCGAAGAGCATCTGCAAGCGACGTCAGTTGTAGGTGAGGATTGGATATGGCGACTAACTCTCTCAGTAGTTTACTGTGCACCTCGGCATGCTGATAAACAAAAACAATTTGAGTACTCCCTTAGTATTTCCGGTAATCGTTTTATCGTTAGCGGTGGTTAT
This sequence comes from Limonius californicus, assembly GCA_014611495.1. Taxonomy (NCBI): domain Eukaryota; kingdom Metazoa; phylum Arthropoda; class Insecta; order Coleoptera; family Elateridae; genus Limonius; species Limonius californicus. The sequence continues at coordinate 14,275 of JABXWE010030538.1, forward strand.
AATGCTACGCGTACAAACTGGGGCTCCAGGTTAACGACCACTAAGGACCGTGAACTGATAAAAGCTATAACTACACATAACTTACATCTTGTCTCTACTGGAGAACCGACGTATTGGTCATCCGATGTCAACAAGTTACCCGACCTCTTGAATTTATTCATTATCAAGAATATAAACCTAAATTTCTTTCAAATTAAGTCCTGCCTTGACCTTTCGTCTGACAATTCCCCAGTTCTAGCTAATTTCGGCTGACAAGTACTGCATATAAAAAACCTCCTTCCCTGTCTACTAGAAGAACTGAGTGGATCTGTTTTAAAGACAAGGTTGAAGAATCTTTACTTCTAGAAACCTCATTATAACCTGAAGATTTACGAAACGCTGTCGAACACTTCAATCAAGTTGTTCAAAATGCTGCTTTTACGCGACTCCGAGGAAGACCACACATTCAGATGAACTTACGAAGCAAACGTTTCAGAACCAAAGAAACTAGTTCTGTAGTTAGAGACCTTAAGAATAGCAAGTTGCCAGGAGTTAATCACCAGTAATGTACTAAAAGAACTACTCGAAGAAGGCTACAAATTCGCAACAAAGGTGTTGAATGCTGTTCTCAGACTGGGTTGCTTTCCTGAGCAGTGGAAAATAGCTGATATAGTATTCATATTAAAACCAAGTAAACCACCTGAGGGAGAGTGCATAGATTAGTAAATAAAATAAATAATGCGCTAGAAACAAAAGAATACTCTCTGCGGTGTTTATTGACATTGGCCAGGACTTGGATAAGGTCTGAAATGAAGCTATACTGCACAAAGCAAGTATGTATTACCGCCAGGTAGTCAAATCGTATGTAACTAACAGACACTTTTCAGTCAAAGTACAAGGAGAGTTTACTATTTTATTCCGAATCAATTCTGAAGTGCCCCAAGGGAGTGTTCTGGGTCCGCTGTTATACTTGCTCTGTACGGCAGATTTACCCACAATCAGATTAACAACCATTGATGACACATCTATTTTGTCATTCCATCAAGACCCCATCATAGCGTCACAACAATTACAAACTCATCTCAGCAAATTACAAATTTGGTTAAAGCCAATGAAACAACATCAGCAACTTGCCCGCCAGTACTCCTCAATGGACAACAACTTCCTCAAAAATACTTAGAAATGCACTTAGGCAGACGTCTCACTTGAAAACAGCATATTTGGGCCAAACGTAAGCAATTAAGGCTTAAATATAGGAAAATGTATTGGTTGCTAGGTAGAAGTTCACAGTTATCAACAGTCAACAAATTATTACCACCAGTCTGGACTTACGGCTTGCAGTTATGGGCTGCAACAGCAAACTCTTCCATAAACATGATCAGAAGGCTGCAATGGAAAGTGCTAGGTCAAATAGTGAATGCCTCTTGGTATGGCCCAAACGATATTATAAATCACGATCTTAGAATAAGTTCAGTGAGTGAAATGGTCATGAAGTTGAGTGGTAATTATCGTGAGCGGCTCAGTGTACACCCAACCAATTTAGCCAGTGACCTATTAAATGTTCGTGCAGTGCGACGACTTAAAAGGTTCAAACCCTTATACTTACAAAATAAATTTGCCTAAATATTTCATTGATAAATGTTAAATCAAGCCATTTAGTTTTAGTTAGTTTCAGCTAGTTATGTTCAATAGATATCGAAATCAAAAGCCTAATTATTTTAGGGTATTTAAGGGAAATTGCTAATTGGGCTATAACCCACAAGTCATTAGCAATATCAAAGAATTTACTGAATGCCTGTATATTGTTTGGCAGATTGTAAACAAAGAGTAATCAAAATAAATATATAAATAGAACTATAACCCCATAATAAATTCCTTGCAATTAAAATTACTATAAATGTATTGTAACTTCGACCAGGCACACACATAGTTATCTACAACACCAGAAACCCTCCGCTCATGCTCCAAAGAGACCGCATTGTCAGACATCTGGTGTAAGCCAGATAACGCTCTTAACCACATACAATACAAATAACCACTCCCGAATTTAACCTTCAACGCGTAAACGTGGTTGATTTCATTTTACTAAGCCGCATGGCACAATGTTGTTTACCTAGTTCCAGTCAACTTCGCCGACTTTTTAGTTTATTGTGTACATGCACCAGAGAATAATCTGTTAATAACCACTACATTAATCGTACATCATTTATTTAGAGCCTCGCCTCTGAATTGCCTAGGTTAATGTTTCACCGAGAGCACATCGTTGCAACGTAGAGCTGTTAATACTTCTTTTTCGTTCATTTCAAGTTTGGTACGCTACTCGTTCTTCCATCAGAAGCTTTTCGTTTGTTGTATTGTTAGCATACGAATTTTAAAGTTTTCAACCCATGCCGTCCCATTTATTTTATTGGTTCTACATAATCTTTCACTCTGTTATTATGTGCGTCTCATCATTCATATTTGATTTTGATGCCCATACAAGTCTCTTTGCAAGTTATTTCATTACTTTTTCTAGTAATTCTCTTCTATCTTTTTTATTTTGGAATTGATATCGTTAATATTATTCTTATAATTTGTAACGGTCCGCCCACGTAGTGGACGGTTGCCTGGTTTTAGTTCAGAGCCAGAAGTTCGTAATAACATGCGGAAAGACTGTAATGGTTATAACAGGATTTATTCTATTTAAATGTTACAATTCAAAGCAAAATATGTATATATATATATATATATATTGCTCTGTACAGCTCCCTTCGGTAATTGTACTAGTGATTTGCGACTTATAAATCAATGTTCTCACACCTTGCAGTAATGCCTCGGCTTTAACTTCTTATCTCAGGGTTTCGTGGCTTCCTTTATGTTTCTATACTTCAGAATATACTCATACACTTCAATAAAACAGTCAATTCCATAACTTCATTTAATTGAACAAATATTACATCGACCAAAACGTTAAACGCCAAATATGAATAGTTGTATGTAGATTTAATATAATTTGCTTGCTCGGGTGTGATTTTCTGGGTGAAGCCCGATCACACCTCCGCTTGATTCAAATATTAAAACTTGAATAATTATTTTTCACCCTTGTTTATCTATTACCCTAACAACCCTCTCATTTATGATATTTACCCTATTGGAGTCCACTCTCTTATCACGTGTTATGCGTTCACGTTCTTACTACGATTCTAATGATTTCCAATGCCACCTCCAATAAGACAAACATTTTACAGATTTATAAATACATAATTACCTAGTAAAGAGCTGCATAAATAAAGTATGCTCTTATACTTGCATGCTGTGCAACGATGGTACCTCCATGGCCTGCTCATATATTTATCATAACAATATATATATTGTCATGGAATCCTAGTTTGCAGTTCTTTTAGTTTAGTCGAAGGGTTGCGTACGTTTTACCAACAATTTGAGATTCGGTAATTTTTTGGTTAAACAATGTGTGTCTTGCCGGATCACACACGTATTATTATGCTGGTGATGAATTTAAGCCGATTGCAAGCCAAGCTCGAACCTATTAAACAATAACATTTAATAAAATATACAAGGATTCGGATGGAATGCAGGAAGTTAATACATTGATGGATATTTGGAGTACTATGATGGGAGGTTTTAAGCGAAAAGAAATAGTGTGGGAATTTGTGTTGGAACATGCGGGGTTGAAGTGTTTCATTACTTGTGAGGTTATTCGATTGACTTGGTTTTTATTTGGTTTTTCGTCGTGCTTATAAAAAAATTATATTAATATCAAAATGTTTTTATATTTGACAAAGTTATAATTTATTTATTTTAAAAACTAGTATCCTGGTGTTACAATTTTCCTTGGTAATTTTAGCTGTTGTTTTTATTATTGATATTGGTATAAAAATAATTGAAAAAGTGGAATTTTTTGAAAATCTGGAAGAAAAATACTTATAGAATTTAAAGCATTTAGAAGAACTGTAATATTAGAAAAACTACATGACAAGTAAACCTTTTTTGAAAATGAAAATGTCTTTTTAATAAACAAATTATTTGGAGTATCCAGTTTTGAGATCGGGGAGGAGACGTGAACGACAAGCACCACATAGGAAGCAAGGCAAGTTTTAACGTCACTTTGTAAGATTGTCTGATAAAAAGATTGGAGTAAGGAGCGCAGAGAACTTCTGAGAAGCAGTTAGAGTTACCTTGTACATAGATTGTTATTTTGATATATATCTAGGTCAGCTGAAGCAGGGCGAAGGAG
>JABXWE010030539.1:0-10025 GCA_014611495.1 Limonius californicus
TTCGAATAGTGTCGTCGAAGGATACATAGAGGATTCTCTGAACAATAAAATCGAAATTTCGAGAAGAATCGTTGAGCAATCATCAACAATCATTAATAATAGATCTGCCTTGAATTCTGCAGCAAGCTCCTCTGCATCAAATTCCGTGTCAAACCAGGAAACTAATCAAGACATTAATTTGCCTCTTCATCCGCAATTTGATGTAAAATTTAGTAATTTGAATAATTGTAACTTTTATATTTCATTTTACAAAGGCGAAAACTAATATTCAATGTTAATATTTTTGTAAAATAAGTAAATAAATAGAAATAAACAAAAATCTGTTCGTTTTTGAATTTTTAAAATGGTTTGATTTCACTAGTGAATTCAAATGCTTTGATTTCACTAGTGAATCATGAATTTAAATTGTCAAAATGGAATAAAAATATGAAAACTACTAAAAAGGGGACTAATTTTTCGAAGTAATATTTTTATAAGACTACTTAAGATTGTACTGATATTATGTACTAATTGCATTAAAGAAAGGCCTGACTAAATTAAAATGATGTATTTTAATGGATTGTAATGATTTTTTTTATTCCCCATGTTTTCAAGATGTATATTTTAATTATGTTGGTTAATGTCTCTGTATAATATACCTTTATTTTTTATAGATAATTTGTTGCTAAAATTAGTATTTATCATTTGAGTTGCTTCATTAAAATTCTCTGGAATGTTAATTTTTTTATCTTAAGTACTCCTGTGTATTTATAACTCATTAATAGAGTTACATTTTTAGTTGATCACTGACCCAAATCCAAGACGAGCAAAAATGGATAACCGGAATGGACAAAGTAGCGGTACCAGATCTAAGCTTCGTAAAGTAGGTGTAATAGTTCTAATTTGGGTCTTACGTCTGGTGATTATAACAATTTTTGTTTTATATTTATATAGTTTCAACCGGCCCTAATTAACAGAAGTACGGAGAGCTTTGAAGAGATTAGAAAAATGTCTGGCTTTGTGGACCACACGCATTTCATCCGGAACTTCTTACTAAAGAAAAGAAACTTGGCCATCTTTGCTCCTCGCTGCTTCGGCAAATCGTCGCACTTGGACATGGTGCAAAAGTTCTTGCAGATTGATGTCGACAAAACAACTGGAGAGGTTTCTTCATCCGTGAATGGTCCAGCAAAAGGGAGAAAAAATTATAAACTATTTGAGGGGACTCGCATCATCACCGATGATAATAATAAGGACTTAGTGGAAGACCATCTTGGCAAGCATCCAGTGATACACCTTGACTTCACCCATGCATCCGTAAATTCCGTTGAAGACGCAGAAATGTGTTGTCGATTGGCTATGCATGACGCTTTCAAAGATCATTCATATCTGAAAACCAGTACGAAGTTGGTGCCAGGTGATGAAGAAAGAAATGCAACAGCTCAACTTTTTTGTAGAAGGTGGTGTGATGATGAACGGTACACGATGCAAGACCTGAACGACTCTTTGGTAAATTTGACCAAATATTTGTACAACCATTTTAATATGGCCGAGGTTTATATATTAGTCGATGAATTCGACGCCATTAATGCAAGTGCACTGTGGAGAATTCCTAAGGAGAACCCAGATGACAACAGAATCGCAAAACTTCAAAACATATGTGACATTTTAGGAAGTTTATTAGGACCAGTCACAGAGGGTTACGATCATGTTGCTGGGGCATTATTTACTGGAGTGTCATCTGTGGTTGGTCTAGGGTATTCGTCGCATTTTAACAATTTAACCACAATGAAGTTTCTTGATGATCCTGCGATTTTTGCAACAGATCAAGATTTTGTGCCATTTTATGGTGCAACAAGAGAAGAAGTTGAGAGCCTTATTAAGAAATTTGTAGAGAATAAAGAGCTAGTGTGGTTTGAAGGAAAGGCAGAGTTTCTCAATGACACTAATGAACTGGATGTAAAGAAGATCATTAATGGTGTGCAATCTCGTTACAACGGTTATTTTGATAGCAAAGGAAACCATATTTTTTTTCTTCGGTCTGTTTTGGAATATCTACAAACTGGAGTAGCAATAAACTTTTGGTATCCGACTTACAAAATGCTCGATCTTTACATGATAGTTAAATGTGAAAAAGTTGCATATGAAATTATAAAGCTCGTGAGATGGGAGATGATTGAGTTCCAACGACATGATAAAATCATGATACATGATCTTGCAGAATTGCATAATATTCTGGCTGTGAAAAATGAAGATAAAGTTGATTCTGAAGTCGTTTTCAACTGTATGATAGATATAGGTTACTTGACTTATCCTGAAGGAGGAGTTCAAGATGGAAAATTCAAACTACCTAATGCAGAAATTCGAGCGGCATTATCTGGCATGATACACATCATTGTAGAAAGCCATTGGAAAATCGATACAACCTCATGCACTAGGCTAATTAACGAGATCTGGTTGTTTCACATGAACAACAAGAAAGCGTTACAGAACATGATGTTAAGTGTCTACGAAGAGATATGTTTAATTTTGAGACCACTTGAACGAACGAATCGCGCACTTGTGAATGAGTCCAAAATATTATCCATCATCTACAAAGCTTTGATTGATGCAGAATCATTTGAGCTCTGTGTTGACTTACAAATAAAAGATGCAGAAGGTAATTTAATAACATTAGATAGATCAGAATTTTTAATGCATAAAAAAAATGAAAAATGTTCCATTCTGTGGAAGGTGAAATACAACGACGATAGTAAGGACAAATATACGACATCCCTTTATGCCTTGCAGGAAGCAAGGGGCATTGTAACCACCAAAAATGGGAAGACCAAAAATCTAATGGACCCAGTGTTAAAGAGTCTTGGACGAGAAGTACTTGTCATAGGTAATAAGTTACAAAGTAACCCACAACATATTAATGTTGTACTTTTTCTAGGTTTGTCCATCGATAGCGACATCAAAGTATCCCTCTCATATGCCTTAGGTATGGATCAGCAGATTTTTTTCAAGTCAGAGAGGGAATCTACTTCTTTTCCTAATTTGTACCAAATTTACAATACCGTGCCGTTGCCTTTGGAAGAAAATGATTATTAAGGACCGGTAGTGCCAGTTTCAAAGTTGGACTTCTGTAAAATTTAAGAAACTAGAAATTTCTAAGCTGAAATGGGCATAAGGCCTTTGTCTCAATTTTTAACATATTATACTTAATGCGGCAGCATTTATACACTCGTGTGTGTTCTTTTCTTCATAATGTGATTGTTTGTACAATAAATAAATTTTGTTTGAACAAAAAATAGCATATTTGATGCCGCAGTAAGCTGACTTCTGTCTTATTAATTAATATACATACTATTTTGCATGATTTATTTTCTTTTTTATTCTGACATGCTCTGGTACCTACATAAATAAAACGTTCAAGTTTAGTACGTTATTGTGATCTTTCGTACACGCAGACCACGGTTAATCTCAACGTTTTTGTTATTGTTTTATAGTTATTTCAAGTACTTAAATATTTTTCAAATTCAGAAATTGGAATATTTTTGGGACGTTTAAACATGATGAAATTTTGTGCAATTGCTGCACATTTTTAGTGATTTTAGTAATGTTTTAATGATTTACTGTGAGGGCCTATTTTTCCGATAGGCCCGTGCCTAGGGTCCCTGAGTCAGGGAGGCCCCACGCTCGACCCAACTGTGACTGTTTAAAACCACAGTTTATTTATATTTAAAAATTATTTGATAAATTTAGCTACCATTTATTATTATTAGGCAAGAATCTTACAATTCTGTTAATGTTATTTTCAATATATTTATTGCGGATTGTGGATTTCAAAATATTGAACAATATTACAATCAGGATATCGATGTAAATGACATAGAAAATGAATTAATGCAATTTAAGGAAATGTGTAAATCTAGCAATATTGTTCAAAATCCTTAAAAAATGTTAGAGTTTTTAATCGAAACTAACACTGTCTCAACATTTTCTAATGTTGAAATATTACTTCAGATATATTTGTCAATACCAATAAGTAAAGCTTCAGGTGAACGATCACTTTCTACTCTAAAAAGGGTAAAATCGTATCTTAGAAACTCATTGAACCAAGATAACTTATCATCTTTGGCCCTTCTTAACGTGGAAAATCAGGTACTAGAAATCATAGATTCTAACGAAATTATAAACCAATTTGCTGAAATAAAAATACGCAAAAGAAAAATTTAAATATTTTAATTTAATGCGCTTTGGGCTAGTAGGATGCTGGTTTTGTATTTTTATTTTCTCTATTAAGGGCCCTCCAGCGTCCACATTAAATATACAAAGTTTTCTGTATAAAAATAGACGGTTATAAATAATTCAAAGTATACTTTGTCATACATCAAAGTATTCGCCATTGAATGAGGAAGGGTGCTATTATAGTTTCTTTTTAAATTTCGAATTAATAACGCAATTATTAATAAAAAACTAGTAAAATTAACGTATTTGAAAACTCTGGATAATACTATGCATTTATTTATTAACCGATTTGAATAAACTGAACGTCAGTAGATGCGCAATTAAATGTATGAGGGTGCTATTATAATAAAATTGGATTAAATTATTTTTTAATTGTGGTACATCCAAAAAACTAAATGAGTTCATAACTCTTGCAAAACTAATTGTAAGTCAACAAACCTTGCAGGAAATGGTAATACGGTATGTTACCAATTTTCTGGAAAACATCCACCCTGCAAATAATAATAAATAGAGACAAAAATGGATCTCTTGAATTAGAAAATTTAGTCAAATTGGGTTCAGTAGTTCAGAGTTTTGCCACCTTTACAACTTTACAAGTTGGCGCTGCTGGTTTCAACAGTGCTTGCAGTATTTTGGGATGATCCGATTATGAGGGTTCAACTGCAGGTACCTAGTAAGTAAGTAAAAATTGCCAAGAGTAATTTAAATGTTTGGCAGCTATTATAACGTTGCATCAAACTGTTTTTGTACATTTATTTATTACTGAAATGAATTTGTAACTATTACAAAAACACTTATTGCAACAATTAGTTTTGTACGAAATAGTGGTTCAGAACACTATATTATTTAAAAATTTGTTTACAGTAGGAACTAAATATTATAAATTACATTTAGCTGTTTAAAAAGTTTATTTATTTCTATTATTACATATTTATTTATACAATGGCTACATAAAAGTTATTATTAATTAAACTTGAGATATAAATCCCGCATAGGCAAATTCCTAAGCCGACGAGGATCTATAATTTCTGGAAGCAAGGAACTCATAAAATTTCTCTAATTTTTTAGACATCTCTTCCCAGAATACTCTATCCCTTGCAATTTCTTCAACGCTGACGCCTTTGGGGGTCCAAACTACAAAATAGCATACGTCCTTATTTGCTATATGTAGCTGGCCTTGCACTTGATACATATACAGTAGACACTCGATAATGTGAACCCAAAAAAACAACGGTTGTTCACATTATCGATTTATTCACGTTAACGAAGGTTATATCTAATATGTAATAAACATTTACAATTAACAAACTAAACACATAAATCACTAATACTCATTAAAAATAGCAACAAATAAAAAAAAACAGTAATAAAAAATAATTTTTTGCCAAAAAAAGTCGGAAATATTTGTTTGTTTTAGGGGATATTTTATTTTTGCATAATAGCTTTTTCTCTTAGTCTTTTTATAACTATAAGGTCGCTAAAGTCTGGCTGGCTGTAAATTGTTTATCATTTTCTCTAATTTGTGAATAAATTTTAGTTTTGCTTTTTGCTTAATCATTTCGCCACTCACAATAAAATTTTTATTACGTTGATCAAGAAACCACTTATACCATTCTTTTTCCATTCTTGGGAACTCAGAACTCTTTAATGTTTGTCTTTTACCTGGTCCGACATATGTATCTCTCACAGCTATAGAAATCATTTCTTTTTTTTGTTTTATCTTACAAATTGTAGATTTTGCCACACCATATTTTTTGGCTAAATGCGTAACACCTTGCCCATCATTTAATTCTTGAATCACAAGCGATTTCTCATGAAGAGTAAGAGACTTTCGTTTTTTAAGCAACATTTTATTGATATGCACCGAAATTACTTAGGGGATTTACACTCAAAGCAACAGCGATAGCGCAACGGCGAAATATTTGCAGGTCAATGACATTCATTTCCATAAGTGAAGGTGCTGTTTGTTCACGGTATACGGTGGCCTAGCATAATTAATATGTTGTTCACATTATGCGAGGTTTCCGTTATGCAATGTTCACACTATCGAGTGCTACTGTACGTGTTGCAGAATTTTTTTTTAAATTTTGTGATAAGTTCTGTACATAATTCCAAACAGAATTCAGAATTCTGTGTGGGGCATACTAGCCTGGATGGAGAAAAAATTCAGGGTTAACATTTTTTTTTAAGGAATATGTAAATTTAAACCAAAGCAAAAAATGGTGAATGATCCTGCTATAAATTTTAGTTTAAAATGAATGAATTCGATTGCTATAGTTTATGGGCAATTGAAAAATAGAAACGCTGTTACAATTAACTTAATGTTCGAAAATTAATGAAATTTTGACAACAAATATTAATACAACCCAATGTAAATTGTTATATCAGGGGTTGTTTTCCCCTTTCTTTATGAAACCTCAACTCAAATGGCTTCAGTTGTTCTGCAATAGCAGTTCAATAGTACTTATACGTTTTCAAGTGTATAGCTTTTAATTTTTTTTTATTAAATAAAAATACATAATTGTATTACAAAACTAAATATAATGATTTTTATAGCCCCATCACTTTCTATGACCACTGTACTCATTTTATGACATCTTGTAACAATTGGATTATCTGCAATGGTGCTTTTCTTAAATATTTTATAGTTGAAAATAAAAATCCTTTACCTTAAAAATAGGAAATAAACAAAGACATAATAAACATTGGATTTGAAACCCATTCAAAAATGTATGTCTTTACTTCAACTCTCAAAACAAACCAATGACAAATCAAAAATTATTTTTGTATGTACTACTAGCACACATCTTGCAGTTTCCTATTCTTGTCTAGGATTGTTATTCTATGGCTAGCAATTAATTGTTGTACTATGGGGGTTATAAAACAGCCATCTTCCTTATTAAAAAGGCAACAGGACCATAATTAAAATACGTGCAGTTTGTGTTGGGATCGCTGTGATTGGGGTAAAAAAAAACATAAACATGCCTTTTAACAAATGGAAGTTTGTGTCACAGTTTCAAAATATGTTTGGGTATTTGAAGGTTATATTTGTGTTTGTACTCTGACATAATTATTTAATTGCAAACTAATTGGCCAAATGCGTTTGTCACATGTTTCCGGAAAACCAAAAATAGGTACAAAGTCCACACCCGACCAGGCAACTTTCATTCCACATTTCCAACCTTCTATCTCTTACCATTCAGGAAAGCCCCGCACTATACCTACCTATTACAGTCTGTATACATACATATCTATAGATATTTTGTAATTAACTCCACTATGGATATTTCTGTTAAAATCTCAAGTCTGTTTTTTTCACAACAATACTTTACTTCAATTGCAAGGGGAAAATAAACACACTTGTTCGACTTACCAACTGATTAGATACATCAGAATGATCTTTCCTGGTCATGCCTTCACCAATAGCAGACTTCATCAAACGGGAAAGAGATGGCAACACATTAATAGGTGGATAGATTTGTCTGTTATGGAGCTGTCTGTCAACATAAATCTGTCCTTCAGTAATGTAACCAGTCAAATCGGGAATAGGATGGGTGATGTCATCGTTAGGCATAGTTAGAATAGGAATTTGTGTAATGGAACCATTTCTGCCTTCAACACGTCCTGCCCTCTCATAAATTGTGGCCAAATCGGTGTACATGTAACCGGGGAAACCACGCCGTCCAGGTACTTCCTCACGGGCAGCCGAGACCTCACGCAAAGCTTCTGCATAGGAAGACATGTCGGTGAGGATAACTAATACGTGCTTTTCACACTGGTAGGCCATGAATTCGGCAGCTGTGAGGGCCAAACGGGGTGTGATAATTCTCTCAATTGTGGGATCGTTGGCCAAGTTTAAGAACAAGCACACATTTTCCATGGAACCATTTTCCTCGAAGTCTTGCTTGAAGAAACGGGCTGTTTCCATGTTTACACCCATGGCGGCAAAAACAATGGCGAAATTGTCTTCATGGTCGTCTAAAACGGATTTTCCTGGAATTTTAACAAGGCCAGCTTGCCTACAAATTTGAGCAGCAATTTCGTTATGGGGCAGACCAGCTGCAGAGAAAATGGGAATCTTCTGTCCTCTAGCGATGGAGTTCATCACATCGATTGCGCTTATACCGGTTTGAATCATTTCTTCTGGGTAAATACGTGACCAGGGATTAATGGGTTGCCCCTGAATATCTAAGAAATCTTCAGCCAAGATTGGTGGACCTAGATAGAAATATATATGTTAATTATTTCTTGTAGTACTTGGTTGAAATTCCTGTTAATTAATGAGTAAACACAATATTATAACTCATCTCAACAACTTTTAGTGCTAATATTGTGTTTACTTTAATAATTAATACACTTCTTATTTCTTGCATTACTTCATTATAATTAATAAGTAAAATCAATATTATCATTCATTTCAATTCCTCACCTTATTTTATTGAAGTTCAAATTAGTTAATAAGTTAATTCAATATTTCTATTAATTTCAACAGGTTTAATTGTTCTTAATACTGTCTTTACTTATATATTAATAAGTTCAGTATTTGCATTTATTAAGAGCTTATGAAATAACTCAACAAACCTTTATCAATTGGTTTTCCAGATCCATTGAATACACGACCTAACATGTCTTCAGAAACGGGTGTTCTTAGGATATCCCCGGTAAATTCGCACAGGGTGTTCTTGGCGTCAATGCCGGAAGTTCCCTCGAACACCTGTACAACGGCTTTGGACCCACTAACTTCCAGAACCTGCCCGGAGCGGAGGGTTCCATCAGCCAGGCGTAACTGCACAATTTCTGCATATTTGGGAAATTTGACCTCGTCCAAAATTACCAAAGGGCCATTTACACCGGATACTGTCTTATAAACTGCGAAAGATAATCAAAAAAGGGTAAGACAGGGTAAAACATCAAATAGGAGTGGCAATCATAGGACTGTCACATGATTGTCACAACAGCTGATCTCGGCACACTATCGTCTATAACCTATACTTTTAATACCAAATTTTGCTTCAAATAGGGGCTGTTACTTATATTAACGCAACTTTGCATCTCTGCTGCTTAAAATGATAGAATACAACTGGAAAAACTTTCAATTTTGATCATATGACCCGATTGAAGCTTCCCATTAATATCGACCCGCCCACTTCAAGATTTTTGGAATGAAGTTTAAACCACCGGATTACAAAAATCAAGGAAAATAGTTCTTACCAAGTCTGGGCTGCGATATGAAATCTCTAGAAACGGCTAAAATGTGTTCCCTAGTCGCTGCTCTAAGATTTATTGTGGCTGGAAACGACATCTTGACATGTACTACTTCTCCAACTCTTTGGTAACGTACAACTGCGGCTGCATTCACGTGCAATCACGTGAGAAACTTAAGTTTTGTTGTTCAATTGTAGATGGCATTGTTAGTACCGCACGTGCCTAAAGCTAGTCCTACACACACTACGTTCATAACGTGTCAGAACTTGCATGTATTTAGGTACAAAAAATTTGGGACAGTAATATTTTGTTATAACCCTGGCTTTGTACAGTACTTTGACATCAGTTATTGTTTACTTTCACCTATTGTCAGTTAAATCAAAATGCCGTATCACGTTTTAACGGATGCTGAAAAAGAGGCCAGAATCACTACGAGAAGGATATAATTAGCAGTGGCAGCTCGTGAGTTAAGAAAGAGGGTGGGCAAAAGAAAAAACTTACCTATTTTTTGTACATAAAATCCATTCTCCTATTTTTCATGCTGGAAAAGACGTCTATGACTTTGTTGTCAAAATCCGGGATAGACTGGACGAACTTCTTTTCTATTG
>JABXWE010030540.1:0-14629 GCA_014611495.1 Limonius californicus
TCTTAATATAAAAATCATGGCAATATATAACTTAATACTTTTTTCCACGATAATTGTAACTGGACATAATTAGGTTTTACTACAAGTAATAGCTACTTTTCTCACTAGAGATATTTTAATCGGAGCAGCAATTAAGTATCTATACTTCGAAGAAATTTTGGTGAAATTGATACACACAAATATAGTTTATCTTTGTTTATGAGATTCTTACAAATCCCCCGTAACTATTTTTGTTGTAAAACTATTAAGTAGAGAATTGTGATTGAACCACATTTACAAAATATCTTTTTGGTTATGTGTTAACTTGTAATCCATTGGAATTGTAAATATAACTAATTACTTTTTTCCACGGTAATTATAATTGGACATATCGAGGTTTCCTTTACAAGCCATAGCACCTGTATTTAATTACTTTTCTCACTGGAGATATTTTAATCGGAGCTACAATTAAATAGCTGGACTTCGAAGAAATTTTGGTTAAATTGATACAAACAAATAAAGTTTGTCTGTGTTTATGAGATTCTTACAAATCTCTCCTAACTATTATTGTTGTAAAACTACTAAATGGAGAAATGTGATTGAACAACATTTTCAAAATGTTTTTATGGTTATGTGCAACTTGTAACTGTAATTACTTATTTATTTGTCCATTGGAATTGTAAATATAACTAACTACTTTTTTCCACGATAGTTATAATTAGACATAGTTAAGTTTTTTAACAAGTAATTGCCTTTACACTTAATTACTTTTCTCACTAGAGATACTGTAATCCGAGATACAATTAAGTATCTGTATTCCGAAGAAGATTTTGGTTAAATATATACAAACACCTAAAGTTTGTCTTTGTTTATAAGATTCTTACAAGTCCTTTTTAACAAATTCTGTAGACAAAACTGCCAAGTGCAGAATTGTGATTTAGCCATATTTACAAAATAATTATAAATTAATTAAATTATAAATAATAATTTTGGTTATATGTAATTTATAACTGTAAATAATTGCTTATTTATCCACTGGAGTTGTAAATATAACTAACTGCTTTTTTGCATGAAAATTGTAATTGGACATAATTAGGATACCTTCACAAGTAATAGCAGGTTTACTACTTAATTATTTTTCTCACTTAAGTCTATGAAATCTGAAATATAATACATAGTTTCTTGAGTAATTAATTACAAAAATGACTAGTGTTGCCAATTGCTATATTTTGTATATTTTTCAAATAGAATCGATATCATATAGTTCTAGTTTCCTTATATTTGTGTATATACGTACGTAGGTGTAGTGTAGCAATTTTACGATTTATTTTATTTTACGTAATTTGTTGACTAATTATTTGTATATTAAATAGTATACATATGCTTTAGTAAACTGCATTAAAGTAAAATGCATACGCATGGGAAGCTACTTTTAACGTTACAAAATGCAGTTTAATAGCACAAAGTCTTGCTAATTTCACATACAAGAAACATTTTTAGGGGCGGTCGTAGCATTTCCCTGAAATTTTAAAGGCCATTACATTCGCAATACTAATATATTTTAGTACTGAACGGAAAATATCTCTTCTAAAATCTCCTTCACGCCATTACGCCTCTCTCAGAACTGTTGCTTACATTTTCCAAGTTTCATAAACACCAGGAGCAAATTAACAGGAAGACAGTCGCTTAGCAGCAATTTCGAATGTTCAAATTCAGCGCATTCGTGCGTGATTATTTCGAACGAAGATCAACACTTCGGCTGCTTTGAATTTTAATAATTTTGTTTACCATTTCCTTAAGAAGTTATTCAGCCTTTGAAAATTGCTTAAAAGTTAGACGTATTCGTGTAACATGATTTAAAACGGGGATAAAGATCTTTAGGCGCTTGAAATTTGAATAATTTTGTTGACTTTGTTTTATGCATCACTTATACGCGCTGTTATAGAGATCATAATAGAAAACTCGAGTATGATTATTCTGGATAACTCTACATTGTTGTAATTATTGCTGTTTCTCTTACACTGGTAAGGTTTTCACAAATTCTGGCCTGAATTTGTGTAAAGTTCAAGGGTAGAACAATCTTCTAAATGCTATTATCCAGCTCATTTTAGGGCCATTACATACACATACCCGTTAGAAACATGACATAAAGACGTAACGTAATATAAAAGGGAAATTCATATGTAGCGTATACGAGTTCCAATGGATTCAATTTCTGCTAAAAGCGTTTTTTATGCTTTGAAGATGAGAGTAAATACTATTCATCTTGGGATTGAAAACTTGGCAAATTTGCTAGCAATTTAAATACTGAAATTGTAACTTTTTTATGAAATCAGTATGTTATGAAATTTACTAGAAACAAGCAGGAATTTTCTGAAATCTAAATTAAATTTCCCAATGTAGAGCTGCAGATATCGATCAACAATACTCTTGCTGTTATATCCTATTTATTAATAAACCTTTCGTGATTACTTTAACAGTGCTACGCCCTTCCAGTGCCGTTGAAGCCGAATATCATAGTTAATGGGGGACCGAAACGAGCTGCATTGAAAACAATGAGGTTTACAGGGTGGTATAACAATCTGTTATTCATTGTTCATGTCGCGTGTGCCAACACGTGCAGCCTGAATAAGCATTTTCTCCTTGCAGTAACCCATAAATTCTGTAATTACACGCTTTACAATACGTGAAATCTAGATGTAATCTGCTTATAGTTGCAGGATCCAAGATTTATGTCTGCAAAAAGGAAATTTTATCGTTTGTAAAATTATTTATAGTTTGATTCTGACAAATAGTTTCATTGCATAATGTTATCAAGAAAACTTGCAGAGCATTTCTTCGTCAATGTTTCTTGAAAAGCTGTGGAAATAGGTACGTGATCGGTATAGTTATATGTATTTCAAAAATAAGGGAAAATTTGATTTTCTTATCTTCTAAAATGTCTGCGTATGTTTACGTATCTACATAGTGTGCATCAAATGCAAAGCAGTAAGCAATACGGGTCTAATCTGCTTCGGTACAAGAACCAAGAAACTTTAGTACCTTCACCGTCATTATTTTCGGTTTCCACTGTATTTTCCTTAGTGAAATCTTATACATTTGTTCTTCTTCTTAGTGTGGTTGCCTGTGCCTGTGTTGCGCGCTTGGAGTACAGACATAGAGGACCTACAGATTAGGGTTCCGAACCACGGGAAGTGTAAACACTTCTACACCAGAGAGGATTTGCTAGGCAGAATACCTGGCTGATTTGCCATTGCCCTACAAGGGAGAACGGCCGTTAAAATTGGGTATTGAACCCAGGATGTTGAGCGTTGCTCTAGCCCACGGCCGCCAAACACATTTGTTAGGCATATAAAATTCAGCACCAGAAATTAATGATTTTCATTTCCTTTTAACCGAAAATCATCCTTAAGTGCTTACTCAAACTAGAATGCCCTGTATACTTTTATATTTTTAGAATTTACATAAAATTCCGGATTCAAGTCAACTTGGACGTATAATAATAGGTCGAAAAATATATCATTTCATAACGGTTTCAAAAGTGTTTAGAAGGCATCGCGAACTAGCTGTTGCTATAAATTAAAGAGTATTGTAGCTATGCTACGCTATGCTAGTGTGTGGTGGTAGTTCACTTGGTAGAGTGCTCGGTTTCTGAGTAAAACGTCGATTTTGGCTCGGGTTCGAACCCTAAGCGTTACTATGCAAATTTATAAAAATCTTGTTTGCAACCCACTACACACAATTTCCCAATCTGGCTTGCAACCGTGGGATCTTATGCTAAAAACCTGCTCTGAAATTTCTGTCGTTCGCATTCGACGATAAACTGTAGGTCCCCGTGTTTCTACCTTAGCGCTGAGGAGAAACACGTGGCAGAGAATAGGCCGATGCCCAACAGAGGTACAAAAAGGCTGACAAAGATGATGATGATGAATCTATGCTTTCTTCTATCATACCATTAAATTTAAGTCTTATTCATCCTTTGTGTATAGGACTGTTAATTAGTTACAGGCAGTAAGCCTTCTTTGCACGTATACCGGGCATGAAACTAGCCTAACCTGTCGAACAGAGTAGAGAAGTGCCACCACATGGTTTGTGCTTGTCTCAACTGTTCGTATGCCAACCGGGACCGACGGCTTTACGTGATCTCTGCAGCATACGTCCCTAGACCAAATTTATATAATATTCTATAAGTAGATTTTAAACAGGTATTTTTCTAAATATTAGGGCAATTCACTATTTTCCTAATTGTCTAGTATCAGATATCTTCGCATCTATTGAAATTATAATCTGGAAAGGCTTTTAATATTCTAAAGTTTGTCTCAACCGGGCATCACGTTCTGAATAAATAGGTTCTAAATTTGGGGCGTTCGGAGAATCATATCGGCTGTAATTTGCAACTCAGATCATTTAGCAATCATGCTTCCAATTTGAATTGAGATACCTTCCAGAACATCCTTACAATTAATTGTTCGGAAAATTATACTAAGAATGCAGGTCTGATTTCCAATTTCGGTTTCGAATTTTAAGTACACATTTGACTTGATGATTCTTATTATGTTGCATTTGTACGTTAATCTGAATTTTCGTAATTACAAAGACATTTGAGAAAGTCTAATCAAGCCCAACACTTCTCCTGGACTAACATATTACACATTAAAAATTGTCGCTTTAAGGTTTCATACTCATATATTATGATTTGAAAACCCATTACCAGAGTAATTGTTTTAGTATCATACACAACTTTTGTTTTTAGTTAATGTTGCAATCACACTACTTCCACAAGTAGTAGACATACCCGCTAGAGGTAACAAAGTATACCCAACTGCAGTTGAGATGGGGTAGCAAACTATCTGATGTCTAATGCGTGATGATAGATTAATTGAGGATAAAATAAGTACCCGAAGATAATGTAAAAAACAAATTAGCGATATAGTGTTCAAAAAATTATAAAATCATTTACAAGCTAGACATATCCAAGTTGAATAATGCTATGATTTCGAATGTTTGAAGTAGCTGTAGAAAAATCATTAACAAAACAGTATTTAATTTCGGATTCTGAATTTTGCCCTTAATAGATTTTTACATGTGAAATTTTATCATAACTCGATCTTCACTTTTGCGTTAGTTTCAATTAACGTTCGAAAAGAGCATTAAATTCGAAATTTTTAAAAACCAGTGAAATGGAGACACTTGATATATAATGAATTAATTTCCAGGCCTGTCAGCACTCACCATCTAACATGGACTTTGTTTGAAATTGTTAATTACATTTTCAGAACGATATCATTCTGAATCTAAAAGTCTGTTAGAAACTTTTTTCTTTTAAAGATTTTTAATAACCGGAATTTTCCAATATTTGCTGCGTTAATTTTCAAGTCACAGACTTCGGTGAACAACCACTAGATTTGTATTATGAAACTATGTAACTTCCCTAGTCCTTTCTCTGCGTCTTTGAACAATATTTAGTTTAACATTTCCAAGTAGGTTGCTAGCCTGGCTTGAAGATGGCCGTCCTTCTTTCTCAAACGGGCTTGGGATTGTCTATGAAGAAGTTGTTGGAGAGCAATGCCATATACAACAGATCAATAAATAGTTATTGAACTATTTTGGTAATATCATGCGAAACGATAAATACCGCATCTTACAGTTAATAATCCAAGAAAGGTTTGAGGGTCTCGGTAAACGCAGAACCACATGGCTATGCAACCTGCGATAGTGGACAAAAAAAGGTCCGCCGAGTTATATAGAGCTTCGGCTAACAGAATTATCTGGGCAGGAATGCCCGCCAAAGTCCTTTCAGGTATGGCATTTATAGAAGAAGAATTATGGCAATCGCTAATATTCCGTTCTACCAATATGAAACCTGGACACTAAAACAAACTCACTAAAAAGATTGGAAACATTTGAGATGGGGTTGATGCGGAGGATACTAAAAATATCATGGAAGGACCACGCAAACAACGAGGTACTACGTTTCCAAGGAGATCGGGAATTATTAACTATCACAGAGATAAGCGAAACAGCTTACTTTGGCCACATCTTAAGAAACAAAAAATATCAGTTTCAAGCTTATACGCAAAGGCAAAATAGAAGAAAAGATAGGAGGAGTGGCATGTCTTGGCTTAGAAATATGCAAAAACTGGACAGGCTTGAACACTCAACACTCTGATAGGCGACAGCACCAAGAAGAAGAAGAAAAGTTAAGGGGTTCAAGTGAATAGATGAAAATTGAATGCTCATATAACCAGGATGCCTGAAGATAGACATCAGCAAGAGGGCGATGACCCATCGGCCACAAAAGAGAACAAACAGTCTACTTCCTATTTAGGGGAAAAATGAAAAGGAAGAAGTATGACATCATCACAGTTTCTTAATTGGACATTAACCTAAGAGAAAATCTGCTACCAAAAATAGTTCCTTACTCCCTCTTTTGCATGTTTAAATACTTGCTGTTTCAATGAATTCCTAACAATCTTCCAGATTTTCAATGTTTAAATAGAATTAGCTGATTCGCAGATATCGACTGTTACATACATCGCAAACCGACGATTACGTTTGAAAATCATTTTATACGAACTTAAGTGGTGTTATTTTATTTCCATTCAATTCTGTAAATCCGTACTTGCGTTATTTCGACAGTAAGGGATAAATGCAAAAAACACAGCTTTGTGTTAAATTATTAAAAGGTATTATTGGGTTCCAATTATAAATAAAAAATACATAGGTTAGCATCATCAATCACCATTTTCTGACATTAGGCCGTCAAATTTGTCAATTTTGCCAAGCCCACTACATGGCAGCAAATGAACAGGAAATGTTATGTTGCGTTAGTATGGGGTAGTTCTCACTGACAATATACTTCTAATACGTGTAACTGATGTAACATCAGATAATTAGCAAGCTAAGTGTTAATGTTTGTTTTGATTAGCCAACACTGCAGCTGTGATCCACTATTTTAAATTAAGAAACCTGTTTCGGTGTTAGGTGTTTAATGTCGCTACTGTAGTAGAGAAGAGCATCGTGTTGTTCTACTATATACAGGGTGTCCAATAACTTACGATAAACGGCCTCGTAACGTTGGTCAGCAGTGCATACTAAATATGAAACAGCAAAAATATTTATATTTCGCAGGCTAGTTTCTTTACCCGAAGCACACGAAGAAGTGGAAACATGGCAAATGTGTTACATTCGTGTTATATGATCAAAGAAAAATATGTTTGCGGTTACTAGGGAAAGCTATTAAAAAATATTTATTATAAATATGACGTATTTGGTTGAGTTTTGAAGAGTATGGACGTGTTTTCGTCCACGCTCTGATAGCCGGTAAAAGAATACACGGAAAAGTGATACCGTACGTGACCGTGACCCCGCCCAATAATTAAATGTTAAAATAAAAATTGTAAAAGCAAGATGTTTGAACAAACATGGCCAACGACACCTGGTGAAGTGGTTTTAGCACAACAAAACCAAACCCTGATTCAAGATAATCAAGCTAAAGCAATAGAAGGTGCAAATTACTATAATGCATGGATAACAGAAAAAACTGCTAGAGAACAGATGGAAGCCCTAGTTGCTGGTTTGCAAGGGCAAGGAAATATGTTGCAACAACAAATGCTACAAAGGCAACAAAGTCAAATCCAACAAGAGAAATTGCAACAAAGTTTAGCAACAGAAAATAAAATCGATCAGGTTGCACAAATCAACTACGAGACCGATGAAGAGGAACTAGCCAGAGAAACAGAATGGGTGTTGAAAGAAAACAGAAAAACCAAAAGAAAAAGAATGAATACTACATCTGAAAAAACACAACGAAAGACACAACACAAACAATGCAAAAAATAAAAAACGAGGCAGTAACAGCCAAAAGAGAAAAAGCAACAACAAGAAGAAAGATAAATCAAAATCCTCAGCTAAAAGAAGGAACAACATTTGCGCAATCAGCAGGGGGTAAGGAACAACCACCACAGCCCAATAATGATTGCACAGTTAATTATATGCTAGCTAAACTAATGGCTAGATTTGATAAGCAAGATCAGTTAATAAAAAATCTAGCAGATAGAATTACTAAAATTGAAAGTGGTGGCAACAGAGCCGCAAGCTCCCGAAAATGAATAAAAAGCATCTAAGAATATTAGCTTGGAATGCTAATGGAATACTCCAGAGAAAGTATCAGTTAGAAGCATTCCTATATTAAAAAAAAATAGATGTATGCTTTATTTCAGAAACACACCTAACCACACAAATGTACATAAAAATAAGAGGGTATACTACATACCACACAGTACACCCTTATGACGCAGCACGTGGAGGAAATGCAATCATAATAAAAGAAAATATAACACACTATGAAGAAGCTAAATATGAAACTGAACCCATTCAAGCAACTACGTGGTAGTTAAAACTGGAAACTATAACTTTGCTATCTCAGCAATCTATTCACCACCACGATATAGAATAGACGTAGATGATTACCGAAACTTCTTGCAGATCTTAGAAGGACGTTATATAATAGGAGGTGACTTTAACGCCAAGAATACAAGATGCGGCTCTAGGCTGACCACAAGTAAAGGCAGATATTTACATGAAGCAGCAGCTGGGCTAGGTTGCGAATACCATTTTACGGGTAGACCCACATATTGGCCAACAGATCCCAATAAAATACCCGATCTGCTAGACTTCTTTATTTCCAAGAACATAGCAGCAAATTATATCAAAGTGGAGGAAGAATTTAACTTATCATCAGATCATTCTCCAATAATAATGACGCTAAGTGAAAACATCATAACAAAATGGTGTAATCCAACTCTAGCCAACATAACCACAAACTGGGAACATTTTCAGAAAGAGCTGAGTGAGAGGATATATTTAAACGTCCCTCTACAAACAATAGAACAACGGGAACAAGAAACAGACAAATTAGTAGTCGATATCCAGCAATCAGCTTGGAATCACACTGAAGAAATTAAAAGAAGAACAGTTGGTAACAACTACTCCAAACAAATCTGTGAGTTAATCACCGAAATAAGAAAAGCTAGGAAAAGACGGCTGCAAACCAGAAGTCCCGAAAATAAAACCATATTTAATAGGCTCTTTCAGCAAATTAAAAGAGGAATACAGGAATTTAAAAGTGAATCTGTTAACTCGTACTTGCGTGAACTAACAGATGAAAAGAAACCGACTACTCGCTATGGAAAGCGACGAGGAAGTTAAAAAGACCTACAACTCAAAGTACACCTATTTGTCGGGACCAAGGAGGATGGGCAAAAAACAAGAAGCAAAGAGCTGATCTCTTTGCAGAACATTTAGAAAAAACCTTCCAGCCCAATGAATCAATACCAGTAGACAACTTGGTTGAAATACTGATGGAACAAGAAGAATATATCAAACTGATGACTCCAAAGGAAGTTTCCGAAGTGATAAGAACTAATATCATCCAAACAAAGCGCCTGGATATGACCTTATCACAGGTGCGGTACTGAAACAACTCCCAAGAAAAGGCATTGTCAATATTGCTAATTTGATAAACGCAGCATTTAGACTGAAACACGTTCCAAGCGTGTGGAAGATCGCGGAAGAGGTTATGATCCTGAAACCAGGTAAAGCACCAAACGAAGCTAAATCATACAGGCCAATATCCCTGCTGCCAATAATTTCAAAACTTTTGAAAAATTGCTACTCGAGAGGCTCAACTTGATCATAGAGAGAAAAAAACCTAATAAAAGACCACCAATTTGGATTTCGTAATAAACATTCCACAATAGACCAGGTCCACAGAATAACAAACTAGAGCAAATTCTGCCGAAACAGTATGTACAAATATTAGAATCATATATAACAAATAGATTCTTCGGAGTGAAGCAAGATGAGGAATATTCCGACCTCAAATAGATTAAAGCAGGAGTACCGCAAGGAATTGTGCTTGGCCCCCTCTTGTACCTTTTGTTCACGTATGATATCCCAGAATTTGCAACGTCAAAGCAGCCATCTTTGCTGATGATACTGCCCTTCTGGCCGTGGGCGCGAACGTGGAAAAAGCTACTCATAAGTTACAACGTGCTACTGAGGAATTCAACACATGGACTAAAAAGTGGAGAATAAAACTGGACGATCAAAAATCAGTACATATAAATTGTACATACCTACAAAAATAGTCAGAACAACGTACCTGTCATAATAAATGGAACACTGGTACCATATGAAAATACAGCTAAGTACCTAGGGGTGAACCTAGATGCGAAGCTGCGACCGAAGGAACACATCAAAAAGAAAAGAAGGGAACTTGATGTAAAATATAAAAAAAATGTATTGGCTAATAGGCAGGAAATTTCAAGTCAGTGCATAACAAACTGCTTATCTATAAGCAAATACTAAAACCTGTCTGGACGTATCGTATCCAGCTTTGGGACTGTGCCAAACCAAGTAACATAGAAACCTTACCAAAATTTCAAAACAATGGTATGCTCAGAATAAAGACATACATAGAGACCTCAAGATTCAGACCGTTAAAGAAGAAATCGAGAACTTTGCCCAAAAACACGAAGCCAGACTTCATAACCATGGTAACGTCGAAAACCTCCAACTGCTCGACCAACATGACCTAAAGAGGACTGAAGAGGACAAAACCGTCAGACTTAGGGTGACATTAAATGAAAGTGATCAACAAGCAAATCATAGTGTAAAGTGTAAATGAGTGCAAGCTAAAGGAAGTATAAGATTTATAAGAAAACAATTAAGGCCCGAGAGACTCCAGTGGGTGATATCCTAGTTTCAACTATTTAGATCATTTAGGTTAAGACAAAATTGCTGATTGGTCAAATTGACCAGGTGTAATACGTTTAAATAAAAAAAAATTATAAATATTATTATCTAGGCCACTCTACGCTTTTGACAACACAAAGCAATTCTTAAACAACTCACTTCCCCGCCATAACGAGGTAGAGTGACCGGCGCATTGTTTTATATAGTATCATCAATAGACTTCATCTACAGCTAAGTAAAGTAGTTATGAAGCCCTTTTCGCACCTAACCGCAAATTACTTATGAACAAAAAAAATAAAAATAAAAGTGTGAATTAAATTATAATTTACAGTTTTCTGTAAATTAATTGAACTCTTCAAAGATATTCTGCACATCCACTGCAATTGAACTACTTCGTACTCGTTGGAGTATGTGTTCGTTTAATCTTGAAGCCGCTTGGTTGGATACAATTTGTAACCACATTTTTCACTGTTGTAAGATGTACCAAATCCTTCAGATAATGCCGTAAATAAAAATGTAAAGGTGTTAGGTCAGTTGACGTCGGTGGCCAAGCTATAGCACCCACATGGTCAATCCACCGACGTAGAAAATGATTGTGCAGCCAACCTCGAACCATGATTCCATAGTGGACTATAGCACCATCTTGTTGGTACCACATAGTTAGTCTAATTATCAGGAGTGGAACCTTTTCCCATAGTATATGAAAACCTTCATTTAGATTATATAGGAAATTTTCAGCATTAAGAAAATTTGCTAGAATAAAATGACCAATTAAATAAATAACTGGCCAAACATTACCACCGTATCGATATTGATGATTTCGAAGACGAATTGCATGAGCGTTCTCATCTGCCCACACGTGATTATTATGAGTATGCTGTGTACTGTCGATTTCGATTCGAGAAATCTAATACATGTTCTTCAATATTGGGTTGTCTTACGACCACCACCACCACTTGTTAGACTAATACTTTCTCTCTCGTAGTCGTTGCTCAGTTCGTTTAATAACTGTGTGGTTGGGATGTTTTCTGGTTGGGTAGCGTTTAGCACATAACATTGCAGCTGCAATACAATTACCACCAACCTCTCCAAGAATCGAAATTTTGACAGTGTACTCAGCAAATGTGTATTCCATTAATGCAAGTGAAATGGAATTTCGAAACAAAAATAGAAAAATGTGTTCAAGCCTTACTTAGATTTGCCTTGACGCCATATCTAAATCTCTTGTTTTCAACAAAATCGTAAGATCAATCTGCGATTTGAACTATTGCAGAAGTCATTTTTATTGTCAATATATTAAGTTTATTGATGAATAACTACTTTTATCGATAATATCTATTAGATTAGCTCTGTTTTTAGAGATACGTAGCATTCGAATTTCAAACTTCAAGAAGCTTGTGTGAGGAAACTACCACGCAAAAATAAATATTTTACCTGTTTTGCGTTAAGTTTGCACTGCTGAACAACGCTACGTGGCGTTTTATCTCAACTTATGGGACACTCTGTTTATAGAAATTTCTTAATTGTTGCCGCTTGTATAAATTATCACATTTGCTCTAATTGAGTAAGTAGGTGGTTGCATTTCCTTTTATAAATTAAGTAGAAAATTACTTAAGTGCCTAGTTTCAGTGTGAAGCTGCCAATGTTAATTAGGAACGTCTCCTTCCCGGTTTACGAAATTTTAAAGTCGGTGTGTGCTTCATCCTGTCAAAATGATATTTAAGTCGCTTATATGAAAAGGTCATATTAAACTTTCACATCGATAAAAACTTAGACTCAAGTTTGAAGCAGTCAAGAACACTTTACCCTTGTTATGTATATTGAAACCACCAGGGACGTGGCTTAAAAACGTTCATTTTCACGGTAGAAAAATACAGCGCGTTTGAAGTAGATTCCGGAAAATTTATTGCATCTATTAGTTTCTAACCGCTACCGAATGTCTGTAATCCATTCCCCTTCCTTGCACACAAACACCATTGTGGCGATTTCTATTAGTCGAATAATGCCACATTTAATTAAACAACATCTGCAGGGGTCAAAATAGATCTAATTCGTTTCGAAAACCGCGTAATGAGCACTGTCAATCACCGCTACTGATATATGTGGTTGAATAATCGAATAATGCGTATTTTATCAGTTAAACAGCCAGATTTTGATTTGTAATCTAAGTGAATTATGCCCCCATTATACACACGCGTAGTTTATATGGTATCAGTTTAATTTTTAATTAATTCTCGTATTTAGTTCACAGAACTGTTTGTCGTAATAAAATAAATGTTAACATGTTGTTTTAATTAAAATATTCATAAATATGTTAAAATAGCAACCTTTTCAGATTCAAGGCAAAAGTACAATTTGACAACAATGCAGGTGCATGGGTACTGTAATAAAAATTTCGAAAATCTGTTGTTTGCGTTTTGACACGTGTGTCAAGCAAATCAATTTTGAATTGACATTACGAATTATCTGCATTAAATTCGCCTTTAATTCGTATTATTTAGTTCACTTCTGTATTGACCATCATTATGGCATATGCTATAAACGAGTACGTGGATATGATTCGGATTCTTGCGGAATGTGAGGGAAGATGCAATGAGGCTGCTAGGGTTTACGCTCAGCGTTTTCCTAATATAAGACACCCAAGCCACGCAGTAATTCGAGCTGCAAATCATGGTGTTGCCGAGTTTCAGATTCTTGAACTGGAGGAAACTAAGCGCGATTGGAAGTTCCTGTTTGCAATTTTGATGTCTATATCGGTTGTAGAAAAAGTTTACCTGAAGCTTTTAAGTCAATTTAGGGACACGCTGTATACGTTAATTCCATATCCATTAAACCTGTCTTAACCTTTACGTCACTCCAGTCGCAACTAATTTGCGTTACCAAACTAATTAATTACCTATCGATTTAACGTGGTATACTAAAAATAAAGATAGGATGTAGTATATATATTGCTGTGTTACACTCGATAAAATGGACTTATTCTATATTAAAAGTATAAAGTAAAAAGGTATAGGAAGTTTTCTTGAATAGAAATGAGTTGTTTCCACACATGGTTTTCAATTTAGATGATACGTTGTCGTAAGCTAAGATTCGCAAGTTTTGCACTCAGATGTAGGAAATCTGGCAGTGGAGCCGCGTTCAGAAGGTTAATCTATCAGCAATTTTACAGATTCTTGAGCTTTAATTATAATAATTATATTAATGAAAATGTTAATATTTTGACAGTTCATACCTTATATATAAATTAAAACATATTAATTTTGTTAATTTGTGGAATACTGTTCTAAATGGCTTTAATATAAGTTGAGCGGCAACTTTAGATAATATTTGTTTAAACTATGAGTTTGTATTTATCTATCTGCGAAAGTAGGTAATTTTAATAGGTACTGAAATGAATTTGAAATATTTTACTAAAAGAACTTGCAGATTCTGTTAATTTTGTACTTATAAATGTATTCCATAAACTAAGGAATCATTTCATCAGGTTTCCCATAATAATAATATTTAATTTGTTTGTTTATGTGTAATTTAAATATGTTTGGGCATTTTCTTACATAAATCTGAAAATTGTAATTTATAAATATATATAAATATATAAATAATTACAATTCCTTAGGGAAAATTATGCTTGCCTGCAGTTGACCTTATAGACAAGGCAACCTTGTGTATACATTTTGTTAGCAACAATGTTATAATAATGGATTTATTTATAATTATATGTTAAAAGGTGGTTTACCTATATAAATGTTTAAATTTTCTTATATTAAAGTGTATTAATTGTGTTAAAATGTATGGTAAATGTTGTTTTAATACTGTTTGAAGAATTTAATGTTAATTGCATGTATGCTTATAGCTAATTTAATTGTTTATTCATAAACAATAAGTTTTGCCA
>JABXWE010030541.1:0-15292 GCA_014611495.1 Limonius californicus
GTAAAAATTTACATATAAAGATTCTAAATCAATTGCACTAATCTGCCAAAGTAACATTAATATTAAATTAAATATTAACGTTTACTCCAGCAAAATCTTTAATTACATAATTATTAATAAAAAATGAAATCTAACCTCCAATTCCCAATTGCCAACTGCCAAATTCACACATTAAATTGTCATTTACATAAATAAATGCACATAAAAACCTTCCTCTCATAGAACCTAAACTGTTAACATGAATTATAAATCTTAGTTAGTTAGTTAGTAGTGTAAATTTTCAACGTTCAAATGACAATATTTAAATTATTCACTTTTCAGAGTTCCAACATTACTTTGGACACATCAATCCAGCAATAAGATGAAAACCCGAAATCATATAACTGTTAACTGACGAATTTTCACTCAAAAATACCATTTTAATACAACACAGTGTAAATCGTAGAAACCATGAGAGCTCGGAATATACCTTTTTATGTTTTAAGGTTTAAATTTATTAATTAGGATAACAATTACCTCCAACGGAGCATGATTTAGTTTACAATAAGCTAATTAATCTTAATTTTAATCATAATCTGGATTATTAACAGTAAAAATAGTATCCTTTCAACATGATTGAAACATAACGTAGGCAAAATAGATTATTTAGGGCAAACAACACAGCAATATATATATAGTAATAATATTATATTTTCTATCTCTACACTACAAACAGTCTTTCTACTTTCGCTTTGAATATGATAAGTAACTCGGTGACCGCACATGAATATTTGCGTTGATACCTCAAACCGAATTTTTTCATAAATATAATACTTTCCCATACTGTAACTAAAAATAGTAAATTGCAGGTTGCGCGAAAAAGTTATTGTTTAACTTTCTGCAATATCGACTTAGCTCAAAATCAAACTGAAATAAATACGTGCTTCGTTTCACCTTTTCTAAGTACAGGTGCTCATTTAAATGCACAAACACAACAAGCGCTTATCAGATTAATTTCTCATCCGTAGTTGACGAGGGTGAATATATTTAGCTAATTTTATTCCTGCAAGAGGTGTTGCTTTTTTACTAAATTTTTGGAAATCTTTAATGCAATTTTCAGAAGTAAAAACAAAATTACAATCACGCTAAACAAATTGATGATGTAATTAACCATAGGTTACTATCTGAATAACTTAGTTCACCACGCTAAAGCGCCAGATTTTAAAAACCAAATTTTTTCATCGTGTATACGTTACAACGCCTCCTTTAAAAGGGATCCTCACATAAGTTTATAATGAAAATTTTTTAATTTTATTTTTTTACCCCGGACCAGGAAGCATTCTATAATCAATTTATGAAGTGATACCGCTTTTAACTTCTACTGTTTAGCAGAAATTTGGTTTTCAGATTGTCAATTTGGTATCTCTTGATAAATAGGTACCAGCCTTTATGATACCTACCTTGTACTTATCTGTATCTACATAAGATTTGCAGAAAGTACCTTTGTATCTATACATAGATACATTTATGCTGTACCTTTCAGAAAAAGTAATATACTGTACTTTTTATGTGGTAATGCAGAACTAAAAATTGGGTTAAAAATTCAACATAACTTCGTTAAAATGAATTAGAAATATTTGTATATAACTTTTAACGTTTGCTACGCCCGTACACCACAAGAAACCAATAGTGGTACGAGATTTCGCTAGTATTTATTAATTTACTGAATAATTTTCAATATACTGATTTTACAACTACCATTCTTATAAAACGTTTCAAGTGATTTTAACACCTACGCCTACCTTTGACCTTAATTTAAAATAGATTTTAAAATTATGACTTATACGAAATTCTTTTAGCTTAGCAAAACGACGGTAATCAAATGGAGCAAAAGGGGACAGTGTGATATGAGTTGGAAATTCAATAATACTGTCAAACGGGTCTGGGTCTAGATTCGGAACTGATTCTTTAGGCAGAAGAATCGATTCTGTAATATCATTAGAATCGATGTTCGAGAATGGCTTTTTAAATCTTGAATCAAATTTGATGCTAAAATTAGGAATCGCATTCTTCTAAGAAAATATGTTTGAATAATTGAGGAAATACTTAATGAAAATAGATGGAAGCAGTCCCTCATTATCTTAAACTGCTACTGGGAACTGTTCTTTTCAGCATAATTTAAAATAAGATGCATTATTTAATTCTCTAGTGTATACAGTGTGTGTATTAATCAACAATCTTAACAGTAAAATGTTGTAGCATGCTTCCAGTGTTTTCAGCGACCATTTAAAAGAAACATAAATTTGGCAACACTGCACATAAACAGGTGTTGTTACTATGCATGGTAACTAACTACTTATAATAATTGTTTGAATCAAAAACCGCTTGCCTGTAAACATAGTTCCAATCTTCGTGGTATCGTTTGCAGTACTCACTCCAGTACTTCTGGTGTAATTTCTAATACTGCCGCGTTAATTCTTTTCCTAACTGCGTCAACGTTTGGTGGAGGCATAGCATAAACTTTTTCTTTAATATAGCTTCAAGTAAAAAAGTAGAGGATTGAGATCGGGTAATCCCGCGGGCCATTAAATAGGACGGCTGCGACCATTCCATCTGTTTGGAAAGTGTTCCTCCAGCTACTCCCTTATATTACGGACAAGATGAGCAGGAGCGCCATCATGCGTGTATATCGTATTAGGTAGTATGTTCAAGGGAGGTCATCAATAACTTGTTCCAAAACATTGAGGTATTCATCGGCATTAAGACCATTTGGTAGATAACTTGGTCCAATAACCCTGTGGTTTATTCTGCTTAACCATACATTAACGGAAAGTCTTCATGGTTTAACATGTTATCTTTGGTAAATATTCTATTTAAAATGGTGGCAAAAATTCTATCGGGGTATGTTATTATTCTCATAGAGATACTGAATTTTGCAGACATGGTATGGATAAAGAAGGTTTTCTAGTAGAACCAAATGTACCAAGAGATAGAAACAGCAAGATTAAAGAATCGTAGTGATGCAACGAATTAAATCCAAAGCATGCTGGTGAAGAACAATTATTGTAAAAATGTTTAAACCCGTAGTTGGTTGTGATTAATTTTACAAATGTGGTATGTTACCATCAAATACAGACATCAGTATATCTTTGTAGTCAGGACCGCATTCTAGTTTCGGAATGCTTTGTACTTCATGAAACTAGCTATTAGTTTCAAAATAATTATTTTGATTATATACCTGTTTGTTCATTTATCGGAGTTCCCCCTGTCGATTATAATCAGTTTTTGAGCCAATAGTTTAATATTTACCTACTATTATATTTCTGGTTTTAATTTACTTGCTGTTACTTCCCCCTAATATAGTAGAGGACACAATACTTGAAAATGATTTGTATACACTTCCAGAATTACACTTTGCAATAGAATTACCGCATAAATAGTCGTCTATAGCTAACGGTAGTGGCATGGAAAACTAAAAAACGTACGAGGTTTGTTTAACTGAAACCCATCTTTGATCAACTTAGCCTTGAAAACAAATGCAATAATTCAAATGACGTTTGTTAATATTAGTAGTGTTTGTAAGCAACACATTAATTAGTTTTTGGCGTTTGAGTTTGATTCTGACTTTTAAAACTTCGATTTTGAAATGGCGTTTGTTGTTGAAAATCCGTTCAACTTTGATCAGCGTGCGGTCCTAAAATTTTTATGCGCTGGGGGTGTACAGCCATTGCAGATTTATACGCGAATGCAAACCGCGTATGGAAATGCATGTAATGCGTACCCAACTATGAAGGAATGATGCCGAAAATTTAAGAATAGCAAAAAGGGGACTATGGATGAGCCGCGACCAGGTGTACGGTGTACTGTATTAGCAAAAAACAATATGGCATGTGTGGAAGGCCTTATTAGAGGAAATCCTCTAATTCTAATTAGAGAAATTTCAGAAACTGTTGGTGCGAGTGTGGGGTATGTCCATACTATTGTTCGTAATCTGGGTTACACCAAAGTTGGTTCGCAATGGATTCCTCGTCTGTTGTCTAATGAACCAAAATGCTTGCGAATGGAGTTATCTCTGCAACACCTCACAGACTATAGGCAAAATGGTGATGACTTTCTTCTGTCAATAGTTGCTAGCGACGAAACTTGGTGCCATTACTACGAGCCATTCAGTAAGTTATCGACGATGCGGTGGAAACATTCAAGTTCACCATCACCGAAGAAGTTTAAAGCACAATCTTCTGCAGGCAAGGTGATATTAACATTTTTTGCGACCATGAAGGACCCTTGTTGATAGAGTTTAAGGAACCTGGAATAAATGTCAATGCAAATCTGTACAATAAAACTTTGAACAAGCTCCATCGAGTAATAAAACGGAAACGTCCAGGAAAACTTACGCGTGGGGTCATTTTGCTGCACAACAATGCTAGGCCTTATGTTGCTTATGTGGTAAAAGAAAATCTTCAACAAAAGAAATAGAGGATTTTAGAGCATCCACCGTATAGCCCAGAACTATCGCCTTGTGGTTTCTATTCTTTTGGACCGCTGAAAATAGGTCGGCATTTTGAGTCTAACGCAGAAGTACAGATAGCCGTGGAAGACTTCTATGAGCAGGGTATACGTCGGTTAGTAAAAGAATGGGATATGTGCCTTAACTGTGACGATAATTGTTTGTAATTAAATTGTTGAATAATTGTTTTAAAGCGAAGATGGGTTTCAATTGAACACACCTCGTATATAGAAATACCAACAGGTACACAACACACACAACTACGATTATTTACGTAGTATCGATAATGGGAAATGAAATGTCTCGTAAACCCTTATAGTATTTAGAAATCGTTTTAAATTATCTCATCCTCGACTATATTTTATAATTAGGTACATGAATTAAAAATTATTGTGGGGAGTTCAAACAGCAGCTTATCTGACCTCGGCCAAGCGTGAGTTTCTTGTGAGGCACTCGACAGTCTAATTACGGAAAAATCTGACCGCTTGGGAACACAAATCCGGCCTTCTTATCCTAATACCGCCAATTAATTAATTTTCAAGCTGTGACAATTTAGAATCATTAGGGGTTGCGAAATATGTACTCATAGTGAATTATAACATTTACTAGTAGATCCAATTTCTTCTGTGCCTAATTCATACTGTTTCAATAGTTGGAATACTCATATTCGGGGATGTTAACTGAAAACGAAGAACATTATGTTTTATTTAAAGTTATGTTGCAATAACCACCAGCTTGTCATCCATATACGTAGCGTGGGTAAGCATATTTTCCTTAATTACTTATTTTAGTTTTGAAACGTGGAGTGACGTTCAAATTACGTACTCCTTGAAGATACTCTGGATGTTTTACTGATTGCCCTCACCCGAATTCCCTTTTTAGAAATACAAATATGGTTTTACATGCGAAACCCATTTCACAAGCGGAAAAACAGCGAGCATTACATTAAAATTTAAAAACTGACCACCGAACAGAAATTCATATGAAGCTGTCCGACTTTACCGCGAAATGAGATAGCACGGCATTGTACAGCTAAAGATATTTTTGCGGCCATCCATCGTCGTCTTGCAGAGACACGATATTTTGTGAACTTTTCTTCAGATTATAGTGCTAACCGAACAGTCCATAGTATTGCCGTAGAAGATGTTCTTGGTATAATTTAGGCTGAATCTAGTACTGGTACTACACCTATTGCTACTAACGGTGTTTTATATCAAACTGTTTAGAAACTTTTTCATAAACAATTACTGTATCCAATTTTCAGGCAGTAATAAACATTTTCATCTAACGTTTAGGACTGCATTATTGATAATTACTTGATTGAACCAACATTTCAATCCGACACTTAATTATCAAAATTATAAGCACTTTATGAAAGAAGTGCTAGGCAGTATTGCTGGAGGAAATCCCAAACGCGCCATAATTTTTGGTTTATGCATGATGGGGTTCCTGCATATTATAGTCTTACTGCACGAGGATTTTTAAATAACAGTTAGTCTAATCATTTGTTGGTAGAGCAGGATCCTTCTACGGCCTCCACGCTTCCTTGATTGCACTCCGTGACTATTTCTTACACTTAAAAAATAATGCTTACCAAACTTTGGTACGGATAATGTACGAATGTCCGAAGATTACACTATGCATGGTTTTAGACTGATTAACATTCCTGTATTTTTGCCCAAATCAGTCAGTTAGAGCATTTGGCATTAATAACACTTAATAATTTCTATTAATTAATATTAATATATAATTAATGCGTTAAATTACGGTATTCGGAATTATTTGAATTTCAAGTGGCCATAACTTTTTAAGGAATTATTTCCGGACAATGTTTAGAAGGATTTTTATCATTCATTTGAAAACCAGAATAGACCCCTGAAGTTTGACCAAATCGTTAAGTCTGTCTATGCGATACTTACGTCAAATTAAAGATACCTACTTTAGAGATCTTCCAAACGACGATAATGTGATTAAAAATACCAGGGAATTACGCAATCGGAGAATAGCGGTCATACTGAATAGTATTCCTACCTAAGTTTTAGATGGCAAACCAATTATGTGAACCAAACATCAGAAAATTAGAATTCATTAATTTGATTGGATATTGGTGAATTTAGCAGCAGATACATTCTAAATTTTTTTTTGTCAATTGAATAATTTATGAAGGGTCACTAATATCATTTTCAGCATCTATAGAAGACGAATCAAAAATATACAGGAATGAATTGGTCAGCCCTGGGTAGGTTGAAAGCTCAACAATTATTTTAAATAGTACAGAGAAGAATTTTCTATAATGTTTATGTATATCCTGTTTCGATATTTTAATTTTAAAGCCGCTGTCAAAGACATATATGCATACCGTAGCCCACCCGCTCCAGAGTGATGATGAAAGATGCAGGTCACTGGGACCTCTGAAGTTTTAGAAGATAATAACTCACTTAAATGGTAGAAGATCACCCCAACGATACTGATGTTTCCAGAAGTCACGGAATATCCAAGTAAAAGAAAAGCATGTAAATTCTATTAACCGTTCCTCTTTCGATAAAAAAATAACAAAAAAAAATAAATTTTAATAATGTACGTATTTTGATTTTTACACAGAAAATGCGGTTCTAAGACCGTTTAATATTTGAGACGTAACTTAAATTTATGTGTTTGAACTTTGCGAGGTATAGTAATCAGGAAAATATTCGACTTAAATATTTTTATTAAAATACGTGTTTTGAACCTGTAGAAACATTGTTTTACTTCAATGTCTGTTTATTAAAAATCCGGAAATCCACCTCTGATAAACTTTAGGTTATTTAACAGGCAACCAGAATTACAATATATGTATATATATATATGTATATATATATTGCCATGTTATTTACCCTAAAGTTATATAATTATTCTAAACTATACTTATACTATGTTAATTTTACTTCGTAACACTTATAGAATTGATTTTTGCTTCGTAATGATTAATGTATATGTAAAAGAATACTATTTTTGATGGAGAAGTCCATTTTTTTGCCCAAAATTGTATTTAATTAGCTTGATTATCATGTTAAGATTGTTATTTGAACAGTTATAATGATTGAAAATGGTAAATGTATACCGGATTGGATTGTGAGGTAGCTACGATTTTCGGAAAGTGCTACGTAGTGCCTTATTTGGTTTGAAGTGAAGTGTGGGTGGATATTCCTTAGGGAATGGCGTTGAAGACGTCTATGTGCGGTGTAGACGATGTTTTTGGGTTGTCCTTCGTAAAGTTGGAAGCCCTAGAAAGTAGACTTTTGTAATTTTGTATTTTTGAAATCTGATTTATTTGTATTTACAAGATTTATTTGTATTGAAGGAATTGTGATGATTTTGATTTAATTTTGTACTATGTAAAGGGAGGATAGAAGCAGTTTTGTTGTTTAGAGTAGCTTTGTTTATTACTTTTTTGAGGTTAATTTTGTTTTCACTTAATTATTCTATGTATAATAGTTGTGCAGGGTGTATTTGTATTTCTGTACTTTTGTTTGTGATTAATGTTGATGTTGAGATTGTTTGATTTTAAAGTTTAATTGAATTTTGTCTAAAATTTATAATTTTTACACGCGTTTATTTTTTGTTGTAAATCGTGGCTTAATTCATATTAAAAAGTTTGTACTTTTCTCAGGATGATGATTCTGAACTTTATTTTTTGAAATTTTGTGTATTTATTGAGATATTAACAATTTTATAATATAGGAAAACAGCTGAAGATGTAGTAGATTAATATCTAGTTTCCTATTGGTACATTTTTAATTTTAAAGTGGGATTTTGTACCAAATTTCGAATTTAGTCGGTTTTAAATGTTTGTAGAGTCAGCACGCATAAGTTTGAGCTCCGATGTTAAATTTAAAATGTATTAAGAGCTAGTTTTGAAAATTGGGGAAGGGCCTAAGTTTGTTGACTAATGTGTGTTAAGGTTATGTCAATTTAAGAAAGTTTAAATAAGTTCAAATATCCCATGTGATGTGTTTTTATGTGGTTAAAGAAGTTAATAAATTTCATTTAAGATCAAGTTACCAAAAGTGTTTTATTCTAAAAAAATTAAACTTACCTGGATTTTTGAGGTCAAATTGTGTTGTGTAATTCCAACGGTTCCTGGAAAAGATAAAGTTATAATTCTTCGAACGCAATTTTGGTTTAATTAAAAGAGTAATTTACAAATCTACTTACCTAATCTGTTTAATACATTTAAACAAAAGTCGTTGAAGTGTTTCCCTGGTTTTTAACAACTTGTAACTATTAAAGTTGTAACAGGTCATCAACCAGCCGCTTCAGAGCATCTGGATAAAAAAGGATCAAGATGCAGCCGTTGATTTGAAGAAATTAGATGTAAAGGTTCGTTCAAACATTAACAGGATAAATATAAGTTCACAATTAATCTATATTTGTATTTGTGTGATTTATTATTGTAATTAGATATCTATCTTTGGAGAGGCCACGGAACTAACCCTGAGATCTTTGTAATTTTTATATGCTGATGTAAATTGAAAATGAAGTTAATAGTTCAACAAACAATTCATTTTAATTTGTATTATTGGCACAACCAACGTGAAGATTTATTTATTTTTATAACAAATTACATAACAATTTTTTATTTGTGAGCTAACCAAAGTAGTAATTTAATTATTAATTATTTATAAACTTATTACATAGCATTCTTTATGGCTTGTAAACGTGGGGCTTTTATATTTCATTTATGCAAAAAAAAGTAGATTTTCGATAATTAATAATTATTTTATTATTATAATTCATAGCAATACATATAAATAACATGTTTTATGTTAAAGCTGCGAAAATGGGAGGGTTATGCAATAACAAAAAATATTTTTAAACAACGATACAGCGATTTGTTTAAAATTTCCTGACAAAATCATTTGAGATCTACAATACTCCTTTCCGTTGATTTTTGAAGGGTGGGATGCCTTTTAGGTCACAAAGTTAATTTTCGTTTATACACCTAGATTTGGCTTATTGAATTTCCATATAACTGAGCCCTAGAAAACAGATCCGTATATAAATACAGTATTCTTAAATTGCATGAACTGATACACCGATGCAAAATGAACAATATTTTATATTTCTTGATCAATACCGTACTCGTCTACGTCTGCTGATAGTTGGAAGTAAACGCAAACAAAAACACTGTTCTGTGTGGGTGTCGTTTTATGTAATGTATGTGGTATTGAGTACTAACCAAGGAGAGCCATACGAGATAAACCTATAAGTGGGATACTGAGAAAAGCTTCATTTCCGTAAAATACACTGATACAGCCTAAAAATAGTAAACATGTAAACCAAAACATTTTTACGCTCTATGCAGGTAAACAATGCAAAAAGCCCACGGCTATTTCGTCCCTTAATGCACTTTCAACTTCGTAGTTAGTATTTTTGTATCATTGTTCCCATTTTAATTTAGAAAGTTATATAAAAATACAGCCCTTAAGAAGAAATGCTAATAATCAATTTTTGAAAATATTCAGCGACAATTTGAAGGGTGTGAAATCTCAACGAACAGTTCCGTTTATTTTTTGAATACAAACTGCATTTGGATTTTATTTCATTAAAAGTGTGTTTTATTTGATTTCAGTGATATTTAATTTCTTTGCAAATATACGGGGTGTGTTCAATTGGAACCCATCTTTGCTTTATAAACATTTATTCAACAATTTAATTACAAATAATTACCGTCACAGTTAAGGGACCTATCCCATTGTTTTATTAACCGACGTATACCATGCTCGTAGAATTCTTGTGGCTGCTGATTGAAGAAGTCTTCCACAGCTATCTATACTTTTGCGTCAGACTCAAAATGCCGACCTTTTAACGCCTTTTTCAGCGGTCCAAAAATATGGAAATCGCAAAGCGATAGATCCGGACTGTAGGGTGGATGCTCATAAATCCTCCATTTCTTTCGTTGATTTTCTTTGTTTTCCTTTTGCTTTGATTGTCGTGCAGCATAATGACCCCACGCGTAAGTTTTTCTGGATATTTCCGTCTTAATGCTTGATGAAGTTTGTTCAAAGTTTCATTGTACAGATTTGCATTGACTTTTACTCCAAGTTCCTTATATTCTATCAAGAAGGGTCCTTCATGCTTGAAAAATAATGTTAACCTCACCTTGTCTACAGAAGGTTGTGTTTTATACTTCTTCGGTGGTGGTGAACTTGAATGTTTCCACTGCATCGAAGATAACTTACTGGATGGCAGCAACTATTGACAGAAGGAAGTCAGTACCATTTTGCCTATAGTCTGTGAGGTGTTGCAGAGATAAACCCATTCTTAAGCATTTTTGTTCATTAGACAAGAGACGAGGAATCCATTGCTAACAAACTTTGCTGTAATCTAGATTACGAACATGACTATGGACAGATCCTATACTTGCACCAACAATTTCTGAAATTTCTCTAATTGAATTTTACAATTTTCTCTAATAAGGCCTTCCACACATGCCATTGTTTTCTGCTAATGCAGTACACCGTGCACCTGGTCGCGGCTCGTCCATAGTCCCCTCTTTTCTATTCTTATATTTCCATACACTGCTTGCATTCGCATATGAATTTGCAATGGCTGCACACCCTCAGCGCATAAAAATTGTGGGACAGCACGCTGATCAAACTTGGACGGATTTTCAATAACAAACGCCATTTCAAAATCGAAGTATTGAAAGTCAGAATCAAATTCAAACGCCAGAATCTTATTAATGTGTTTACAAACACTACTGGCATTAACAAACGTTATTTGAATTATTGCAATGGTTTTCAAGACTAAGTTAATCCAAGATGGGTTATAATATTAAACTATTTAATTAGTAGAAAATATTATTTTAAGTGCACATTGTTAAAGGAAACGGGAAACACTTTTATATAAAACTGGATTACGTGAAGTATTGCAAATGACTTCACTGTTGTTGTACATTTTTCAATTCACTTTATGGTTTTACCTAACTTTCTAAGAACTCGTGCATCAATACCTCTTAAAATACGTTCGATTTTGTGCATAGCTCTTACACACATATAGGAGTTGACCGAGATTAAATCGGGGAACCTTAGTAGTCGAAATACTAAACATTTTATAAATCCCAATTAAGACTCTATTCTATTTAGTAGCACATACTGCATATTCCAATTTGTTCTTTATTAATGTCGAAATTAGTTTTGAATTTTTGAATTTGATTTGACCAGCACAAGCTTATTGCAAAGAAAATCTTGTATACCTCTCATGTAATCGCAGTGATCATAATATCAATCCTACTGTTAGGCAATGGTTTTTGGCTGCTATGAATATTACCTAAATCTATAACAGCTGAAAATAATTATAAGGGTTCGAAGGAAGGGTCGTGCAGACCGAAAAACATGAGGGGTCGAACCTTAAGAAGGGCAAAGACGGCAGTCTGAAATAGGCAGTGGGGTAGCTAGCTGGGCTAAGCGTGCATGTCTTTGGCGTAATAACTAATTAATAGCGTTTGCGAACATACTAACCGATTGCGATGCGTTTATACTCTAAGCTAAGGCAAGGTGCGCTATTAGGGTGACCACCTATGTGTTTATATATAAAGATGGGCTGCAATTGCAATATCAGCTAACATAAGCAGTGGCGTTCTTGAGGTGTTAAATGTGTTTACCCGAAGGGTTACGTATTATCTATTTATTATATGTGATTCACCAGCATTGGGTGCTATTATGGTTGTTATACAAGATTGGTGTGTCTATGTAAGTAGTTGTTGGAAACAGTAGCGTAGTGAATATACGTAGCTATATGAGTAGATAATGTGTGTGGCATGATTAATCATTACTCCCCTAGCAATTATTTGGGAGGTAATCAGTCGCAGAGGTGGCATCGTTAATGCACCTGTCCGGGAGTTATTATTACTGATGCCAGGAGGGCATCGACTGATTTTTACACGGGGCTGTGGACACTAAAGATACTCACCCCTTCGCATGTGGGGCTGAGGGGGCACGCCCCCCCCCGTGACTCCTGTGAATAACAGAGCGGGGC
This sequence comes from Limonius californicus, assembly GCA_014611495.1. NCBI lineage: Eukaryota > Metazoa > Arthropoda > Insecta > Coleoptera > Elateridae > Limonius > Limonius californicus. The sequence continues at coordinate 12,506 of JABXWE010030541.1, forward strand.
TGTGGAATTAGTCCATGGCCTGGATCCCTCTGGAGGATTAGGGCACCAGAAGATATGCATAATGATCGTAATTACTGTACGCCTACAAATGGCACTTACTGTACGCCTACAAATGACACGTAATGTACGCCTACAAATGGCACTTACTGTACGCCTACAAATGGTACGTAATGTACGCCTACAAATGGCACTTACTGTACGCCTACAAATGGTACGTAATGTACGCCTACAAATGGCACTTACTGTACGCCTACAAATGGCATTTAATGTACGCCTACAAATGGCTATTACTGTACGACTACGTATGACAGCGGCCACAGCAGTTAGCCGGCAGATGAACATCCGTATCCTGTTCGAGTCCCAATCCATGGGCAGGGGGCTGGAGGACCCCCGGTGAGTACAACTACCCAACAAACATTTATTGACAGGTCAGTAAGTCTGTGTTTTATTATCTGTTGCATGTCACCTGCCTGTCGCCGCCAGTGAGTCTGATCGCATCCGCTGTTTGTTTACCCAGGAACTACATACATGTAATGCAGAAGCGTTGAACCGTATTTAAAATTTGAAAATTAAGTAGTTTTTATTCGCCCCCCGTAAGGTCGACCCTAACACTACACAAAATTAAATGTTATAATTTTCTGTAAAACGTGAAATGGCATTTCTATCTAGATACAATACACAATAAGTTTATAATATCTGTTGAACATTATAAATATCTTACCTAACACTAATAAAAACTTGGCGGTAAAAACTGTTAAAAAGTAAACATTGCCTCAAGAGTGAATAAAATTTCTATTCAAAGTAAAGCAGCCATAACAACATTCAAGCTCATCTGTTAGCACAACGCAGAACATGCAACAATTAAGATTTATGCTACATTACACCTCGATCCTGGAGTAAGTGTTTACTTTTGGTCGAGTAAGCTAACGGAATAGCGACCAAATCCAACAGAGCTACCGCGAGCAATTAATCGAATTTAAATTTTTACGAGATAAACCCACTTTAAGAGTGAAAAGCGCCAGAAATCTGATTATGCGTTTAATTCTTCAAAAATCCGAGATGGAAGTAAGACTGACAAACCTCATTGTAAACTTAATGAGTTAAATTAGAGAATGAGGAAAAGAGTGCCGAAAACAACCGAGTTGGAACGTTTGCGTATGTCATATTAATTCGTTAGTTAGTACATGGGGTGTCTCTACAATACTTGAAATTTAATAAAGGTTTTTACATTCCGAGTGCAAGAAATTGACGCTATAAGAACAAGATATCAAAATTGGAAGGGACATTTAAGTTTGCTCTCCTTGCAAACATTGAGGTCATAATTATACCAATAAAAAATACCAGCAGCACTAATTTTTTAGAAGAATATTAAAAAATCATTTGTTAGATACGTGATTACAACATATGCAACGTTTATTACATTAAATATATATAAGCGGTTGCTACGAACGCTTACGTTAAGGTTTTTGAAATTATAAATACTCAGCTGGCGACCCTTCTAGAGCAACATATATTTCTGGACAAAATTAAAGGACCACCAGAAAATAATTTAAATATTCACAAAAATTCAATCTATTTCAATGAAATTCCATGCGTTCCAGTTTATATTAATTTATTTTTACCGGTTTTAATTCTACATACAATGGAAATTCAAGTTAATTATTAATTTTTGTCATGTCGGTAAAGATTATCAATATGAAGAAAAACAATTTCTTACATAAAATGCCGTGTTTACCCATTATGTAACGTGATAAGTTGCCTCTATTCAATCAATTCTTTAGTGTGCTTCCGCTGCTTTGTTGTTAATAATTGTTTGATATTTCACAATAAAGCAAAACTGCTAATTGCCTATGTGGTACACAATTTGCGAGATAAACTAACACTAAAACCGTTAAGATGTTCGACGAAACTGAAAGTCGAACAGAACAGTCGGATGCTTTAGCAGAAAACGAAACTTTAATAACGGTGCCTGAAAATTAATTTCATATAAAAATACAAACTTGTGTTTATACTTCCGAAAGTTTTATTTTCAGTTTCACTAATGAGTTATAAGGGACGTTCAAAATGTTCTGCGTAATACTCTATAATTTTTATGATTATCGAAGGCAGAACCAGACAAAACCCATTGTGTTTAGTTTGGTTCATTTCTATAGACCGTATTTTTACTTGTGTATTTTTTTTGTAACTTGAATAAATTATTTTTTCTTAATGATTTACTTCCACCTATCAGCAGCCGTAGACCAGTACGGTATTGATCAAGAAATAGAAAATATTGTTCATTTTGCATCGGTGTATCAGTTCATGCAATTTAAGACTACCGTCATCATCATCATCTGACATGGAGCTGACTCGGAGGTCACTCCTGGATACGCCAGGCCTACCCTATGCCAGTAGGTGGGTAGGAATGTGCGGGATATGGTGGGATCGGGTGGGGTGCTGCAGCGCATTAGCATGCCCGCAATGTATACCGCCTGACACCGCTACTGCAACACCAGGTAGTTAGTAAGCTACGCATCAATGGGTGTTGAGTACGTAGCCGAGACCGTTATGCTCTTATGCAGTTGAACCTACTAACTCTGGTGGCTGAGTTTCACAATGTTCTTATTTCATAGCTATCTCGGTTCTGAGTTACAGATTTCTCTTATCGTGGTTGTGACCCTAATAAACTTTGATATCAAAGTTTCACAGTGTAAGTACCTGCGTATTCGCTACCTGATATCTAAATATCTATACCGCCAGGTGTGACTACTATTCCGAATTAAATTGAGAAGGATTCCGACCGCTTTC